>QANZ01000186.1:0-46256 GCA_003254925.1 Chamaecrista fasciculata | reverse complement strand
GAGAGAGAGAGAGGTGAGTAAAAAAATAGTAAGAAAAGATGAAGGAGAGAAAAAGTTGTAAGGGTAATAAAAAAATATTTTTATATGCAATTTACAAATATGCCCTTTGAATATTTTATTATTTTATAGTAAAAAGTAGGTAATTATAGGTAGTTGAGTAGGTATATGTTAGTAATTTTAGAAGATAAAGGAGAGATAAAGGAATGATAAAGGAGGAAAATAAAAGAGATGGAGATAAAGGTAAAACAAACACCATTTGTTACTGTAGCTCTGGTAGTAAAGGAGTACTGGGAGATAAAGGAGGATAAAGGGGGATAAAGGGATCATACCTGAGCATCCAAACGCATAGTGAGTCTCTAAATTTGAATTGATTTTATATTTTTTAATTTTTAAATTTATACTAAATTAATATATTTTTAGCCCATGAATTTGCATTAAATTTTTTTTTTCTGTTCCAGAATATGACATAGGGACCAAACCGCTAACAATTACAACAATCCATGAATCAAATGATATATTTTGATTATTCAAAAATTAATTTATTAAATTTATATAAATTTAAGGATAAAATAATAAGATATCCCTTATCAAAAGGGACCTAACTAAAATTCAATATACACATAAAACAAAAATAAGAGTAAATTACCAATTTGTTCCCTAAAAGATCATCGAGCAGACAACTCAATCTTTAAAAGATTAAAATGTATAATTTAGTTTATAAAATATCAAAATGATATATTAATTAATCCTTTTTATGAGTTAAATAATATACCATTTTATCTGGCAAAAAAAAATATCATTTTAATCCTTCAGGAACTAAAAAGTATAGCGTTTTGATTTTCCAAGGATTAAACTGTACATTTCAATCTTTTTAAGACTGAGTTGTCAGCTCAGTGATCTTTTACGGACTAAATTATTGGTTTACTCCAAAAAAAAAAAATAAATGAGAGGAAGGCACGAAACGTAACAGTTGTTCTTCATTTTCAGAGGAAATCACAAGCGGCCAAAGCAAGCAGAGCGCGAACGAACGGGTCGACAAGGACAAAAATATGCAGAGCAGCGTGATTCGAGGGATTCTCAGCAGAGGAAATCGTTTTCCTTTTCCAATGTTTTCACGTTTTCGGAAACTGCTTTGCTTGTGCCTGCCGAAAGCTTCTGCAACAACACTCAACTTAGACGAGAATCGGATATGAAGGCGACGAATCGAATTGAAGCTCACGGGGTGACTTGTAAGTCTCTTTCAGAGTCTTTAAAGAGAACCCAGAAAAGGAAGAGAGATTTAGATGAAGGGAGCTTTTTGATTTTGGAGGAGAAGAGAAATGGGAGGTAACAAATGCAGTTCTTCATTAATTTGTAATCTTCATTTTAATGACTTGTGATGATGCTGAACTGATTGCATTACTCTTGATCTTTCAATTTGATTCTTGGAGTTGGATTCCATACTTATCGTTGCCTGGTTTTAAGGTTGCCCACAAAGTGTTTGACAAAATGACTCAATGATTACACTACTCTTGATCTTCTTTTTATTGAGTCCTGCTGACTTGGAGATGCTCATAGAAAATATTGTGTGAATGTTGTATGATTGGATGGTCTTAATTTTCATTGTTTTAAAAGAAATGCCAACATAATGAAATCATTTAGCATCTCGTTAGTTGTTTTGGTGTGCATTTTTTGAGCTAATGTACTTGCCTTTCCTATTGACATATGAGGTACTTGGGGAAACTCCTCACAGGCTAAGAGATGGAGATCAAAGAGGAGAGATGCTCTAGGGTGATTTCCTACCTTTCTTTAAATAATTTGTTGGATTGAATATAATGTTGACTATTATATTAGCACACACTTACGCTATATCTATGTGCATATCTCTTACACTTTTTCTTATCTTTATTTTATTATTTTATTTTTACTTCATCTTAATTTTTTACCTTGTCCATTCAAATTTTCTTAATTCTCAAAACCTTTAGTAAGACCAAAATGTTATGGCCAAATTGCCTCATTTAGTTCACCATCTATCCGTTTCCAAAATAAATTGGGTCCTCCTATGTTTTTTTTATTTCATGACATAGGCTAAGAGTTTCTGTTTTCAATTCTTTTCCATCTTTAATGAAAATTATAAAGTGTCTTAAAAATTGAATTGAAAAAGCTCTCTTTGAAAGATAGAAGAGAATAATTTCTTCACCATAAAAACTTTAATTTTAATAAAAAAGACCATAAAAGTTTTAATTCCTACCTTTTGTACTGTGAAGAATAGTTTTTGCCTTTTGGGTTTGAGCTACACATTCTAGGAGCCATTTTTTTTTTCTTGCTTTTAACGTAAGAAGTGAAGGACCTGCATATGTTACTGATGTTTCTTGAGATGGTCTGCCACCAGAGACGATGGTCTGTGCATGTTTCATTATTGATAAAATTGCAGTCTAATTTCATTTATGGAGGATCAAATTAGTGAAAAGAGAAAAGAGTGGGGGCTTTAGTGTAAAGATATGTCATATGAGTGCATACCTAATGGTGACATAATAGTAGATTTATGTAGATAGAATGAATTGGTTATAGCCATCCGAGATAGCATGTGTATTGATAAGAACAAGTATGAGGCAATCTGATTAATGACCATGATAGTTTGTTAGCGAGATCACTCAAGGATTGATCATGGTTTACCCCATCACTAACCAAATGCATTTTAGATATGGATTGTTAATCGATGTTTGCAACAATAGTTGTTATGGAGTCTATTAATAATGTAAAAACTAAATTTGAAATAAACCTTTCACCATTAGACTTTGTTAAATGGCTGAGAAAGATGACAATGAAACATATCTTGATCGTCTTTGTCATTGGATAGTTGCTAATGGAGTAGAAGAGGAAGTATTCCACTAAAACTAAAACTATGTCTTTATTTTTGTTTAAATATTTTCACTTTATTGTATGATTTTATATTTTAAATTTTTTGTTAATAATTTCAATATTCTTTTTAATAAATTCTAAAATATTTTATATTTTTTTCATCCACTACAATATAAGATCAAGACTATCAAATTTGTTGAATATAAAGACATAGTTGAGCAACTGCATAAATAACGAGTACACTTGAGTTTCGGATACTCAAAGTAGTTTGAATTTTCAATCTTTAGTTCTGTAGTTTATTACTTTATTTAGAATCTTAATTTTGAAAAAAAAAACTAACTTGATATTTATTACATACGATGTTATATACTCTATATCGATATAGATTCTTCCAAGCTTAAGGTGGTATTGGGTACTTATAATAGGATTGTGAAAATTGGTTTTAAAAAAAGTAAAGAAAGTATGTACTGGATTATTATAAACTCATGGGATAAAGATTGGTGTGGGAATGACTATACAAAGTAAGTAAATAATTTTATTATAATATCTAATTTAGAAAATATGTTCCTTTGAAATTCAATAAGTATTGTTAAAATGTGAACTTTAGAAGATACAAATAGTACTTTGATTTTTGAAGTACTGTGATTGAATTCACATATTAACAACACTCACCGAAGCTACCTTTAATTCAATTAAAGGAACATATTTTTTAAGTTCTGAATTGTAGTACAATTTTTTACTTACCTTTGCGTAACTATTCTGACACCATTTGTTGCCCCATGAGTTTTTGATAATTCTATACTCGATTTATTTACTTTTCTTAACCAATTTTTCAAATCTTATTATAAGCATTGCATGTATCTCTCTCACCCTAAAGAAATCTTTAGGTATAGAGTAAATGACAACCTATGCTCAAAAATATTAAGTTAATTTTATAAGAATCTAAGTAAACTAGTAAAGTAATAAACTGTGAAACAAAAGTTTGAAAAAGATCGATCATTTCTATTTATTACTTGAGCAACAACTTATTTTGCCCAAGTATCATCATCTTGATATTCAACAAGTTTAAATGTTTTTATCTAAACAAAAGTATAAAATACGTAGAATTTATTAAAAAGAATATTGAAGTTAATACACCATTTTTAATACCTAAAATCATACAATAAAGTAAAAATATTTAAATATAAAAGTAAGAGAATAGTTTTAGTGTAATATTTCCTCTTTGATAGATTTATTAACAGCTATCCAATGAAAAACATAATCAAGATATGCTCCATCGTTATGTTTCTCAACCATATGTGATCTCTCATATTAGTTAACATTGTCATGTGATTATTTTTTCTTCAAATTTAGTTTTTTATACGATTAACAAAATTCAATACAATTGTTGTTTTAAATGACGATTAATAATAATCTACTTAAATATTCTTTTTAATAAATTCTAAATTATTTTATATTTTTATTTCGTTAGTCTCAATATAAGATAGAAACTTTCAAATTTTTTGAATTTAAAAATGTATTGAAGACAGTACTTGAACAAGCTTAGATAAGTATATTTTCTAACTTTTGTTTCATTGTTTATTATTTTAAGATGTCATTTACTTTGACTTGAAGATTCCTCCAGGCTTAGAGTGATAGAAGCTATGATGTGAGAATGACTTACCTAATGGTGACATAATAGTAGATTTATGTAGATGGGATGAATTGATTATAACCACCCGAGATAGCATGTGTATACATAAGAACAAGTATGGGACAATCTGATTAATGACCATGATAGTTTGTTAGTGAGATCACTCAAGAATTGATCATGGTTTACCCCATAATTAACCAAATGCATTTTAGGTATGGATTGTTAATCGATGTTAGCAACATTAGTTATTACGGAGTCTATTAATAATGTAAAAACTACATTTGAAATAAAGCTTTCTCCATTAGACTTTGTTAACCATTGAGAGACCACAAATGGCTTAGAAAAATGACAATGAAACATATCTTCATCGTGTTTGCCATTGGATAGTTGCTAATGGATGCGTTGAATAAGAAGTATTCCACTAAAAGTATGCCTTTAGTTATGTTTAAATATTTTCATTTTATTGTATGATTTTATATTTTAATTTTAATATTCTTTTTAATAAATTCTAAAATATTTTATAATTGTTTTTTTATCAACTACATTATAAAATCAAAACTTTTAAATTTGTTGAATATAAAGACCTATTAGAGATGGTTAATGCTAGTTGAGCAATTGCTTAAATAACGAGTACACTTGAGTTTCGGATACTCACATTAGTTTGTATTTTCAAATTTTAGTTTAGAAGTTTATTACTTTGTTTAGGATCTTAGTTTTGAAATAAAAGCTAACACTGATATAGATTACTCCAAGCTTAGGGTGATATTGGCACATGTAGTGCTTATAATAGGATTGTGAAATTTGATTTTAAAAAAAGTTAAAAAAAAATATACATATTGAATTATTAGAAACTCATTACTCATGGGATGGAGTTGGTGTTATAATGACTATACAAAAGTAAGTAAATAATTTTATTATAATATCTAATTTAGAAAATATGTTCTTTTGATTGAATTTGCAATTCAGTAAGTTTTGTTAAAATGTGAACTTTAGAAGATACTTTGATTTTGAAGTTCATTGATTGAATTCACATATTAACAACATTCACTGAAACTATTGTTAATTCAATTAAAGGAACATATTTTTTAAGTTCGTAAATGTAGTACAATTTTTTACTTACCTTTGCGTAACTATTTTCACACCATTCTTCACCTTAAGAGTTCTTGATAATACTATACTTGTTTTATTTACTTTTCTTAACCAATTTTCTAATCTTATTATAAGCATTGCATGTGTATCTCCTACCCTAAAGAAATCTTTAGGTATAGAGTAAATGACAGTCTATGCTATAAAATATTAAGTTAGTTTTATAAGAATCTAAATAAAATAATGANTTTGGGACATTTTACAATTTTATTTTGAGGATTTGGGACTAAACTGGAATGTTTGGAAGAGTTTTGGGACATTTTACAATTTTATTTTGAGGATTTGGGACTAAACTGGAATGTTAGGAAGAATTTTGGGACATTTTACAATTTTATTTTGAGGATTTGAGACTAAATAATAATAATCTATACTTATTGAAATTTGGACAGAGAAGAAACCATAGAAGTAAGTAGATACCATATTGAAAAGGTGAACCACTGAGGAACTATAGTGGCAGAAATCAAGCATGAAAATTTGAAGTCGCAGTAATAGTAGCAAATGATAGATCACACCATATATAGTTAGTAAATGCGCCTTACACTGATATGCTTCAAGTTTCAATTCTCATGTTAGATATAAAAGAAGGCTAATACACCCTGAAAATCAAGGCCTACATGATAGATCACTATTTATATCTATATCTATATCTATATTATATGGCTCCACCATTTTATGATTGGTCAAAATTACTGAATTAAAAAAATAAAAAAGAAAAAGAAATCACCAACTTTCCTGTAGCCCACGTTCTCTCACCCCAAACAAGTTACTTTTGATTTTCATTAATATTTTAAACTCCATAAAAAAAAGGGTAAATTACACTTTGATACTCTATGATTTGGTCATATTTCACTTTAGTACTCAATAATTTAAAAAGTGACACTTTGATATCTTGTGATATTCTCACTTAACAAATTATTTTTAAGGCTCCGTTTGGTATACTTNGAAGTAAAGAAAAATGGCCTATGTAATGTAAAACCCTTTACATTGTAATCCACTTTACATAGCTTAAATTACCATACCAAACACATGAAAGTCTTGAAATCCGTGTAGTTTTACAATGTAAAAGCCAATTGCTGCCTACCAAACGGAGCCTAAATAATTTTATATTTTACATACATAGTATATATATGTGTGTATGTATATGATATAATCTATTTATTAATCCTTATTCAAGCTGCTCCTTTCTACTGATCCAGAGTCCCAAACCCCTTACCTACTTGATAACATCGACTTCAAAAAACATTTGAGATTAGACTTGATTCTCATACAAATGCTCATTGTCTCCACGAGATAACAAAACCAGAAGATAACTAAATTTACTAGTAGCTTGGATCCATTAATTTCCAAACCAAAAGGTATTGTGATCCACATAAACAAAACTTCATATTTTTCTTGCTTTAATTAATGATATCCATAATACGAACAAAATCTAAATATATGGTATTTCGAGAAGTGAGTACCAAGTACTAGTTAACTACCAACTACAAAGATGTTTCACCATGACATTTCTCAATGCATACAAAAACCACATTTCAAACATGCTTAGTATGTGTAAATGTATAACTAGCACACACACATAGACAAGCTTTTGGAATTCCCATACCTATTGCATTACTGATATTCTCATCATGATCAGCATTTCCTTCAGAACTGACGCCATGAGTATCATCAATAATATTATACTAGAGGCTTTAGGGCACGCAAATATGTATGTAAAATATAAAATCATTTAAAAATAATTTGTTAAGAGAAAATATCACAGGGTATTTAAAATGTCACTTTTTAAATCACCGAGTACTAAAGTGAAATATGACCAAACCATAAAGTACCAAAGTGTAATTTACCTTTTTTTCATGGAGTTTAAAATATTAATGAAAATCAAAAGTAACTTGTTTGGGGTGAGAGAAAGTGGACTAAAGGAAAGTGGATGATTTCTTTTTCTTTTTTATTTTTTTAATTCAGTAATTTTGACCAACTATAAAGGGGTGAAGTCATATAATATAATATAGATGTGTCATTTTCTTTTATTGTTTGCTCGATCAAAGTCGCAAAAAAAATGCTTTTATATTCTAAATTCAAAATGAAGTGTTTCTGCTTCATAAATACTTTTTTTATTCAATTGGTCTTCTACTACACTTAAAAGCCCGATTTCATCTCAACTGCTAACGACCATAATTTGGCAAAAAAAGGACTTGTCAAGAGTAAGTGGTAACTCTGAATTTGTCGCATTCAAAATTGAAACGAGAGAGATATGACCAACTTCGTTATTTGACTGTGAAATGATTGGCCTAATTTTAGGGTCCGATTTGATCTCGTTTGTTGACGACTCCAATTAGATGGAGAAAGTACTCTTCAAAAGCAATACATAGCTCTAATTCATTACATTCGAATTTCAAATTTGAAACTATAGAAATATGACCAAATTTAATAGTTTTGGACCAAAATGAACAATGTTGCTAATATTTAGGATCAATAGAAAATTTTTGAAATATAAAGGACCAAAATGAACATAGGTCATATATTTAGGACCAAAATAATCATTTGACCTATATATTAATTCCAAAGAAATCCTTTTGTAGGCAAGGCAGCAATACATGCAAGGATGTTTTTATAAAATATTTTGAAATATAAGAATTGAGTTCAAATTGCGACTCTGTTTCGGAGGAAAAGAAAATTTCAGAGAACGTGTCTCTTCATTTGCTCCCATAACAGAAATGGACGATAAAACTAAAAACGAAGTAGAAAGAGGTTGGAGTTATCTCCTTTATTGATATAAGAAACCTGACAAAGAAATAATCAAATTTCAATATCTTTAACCAGAAGCAACATAATGGATGGAACAAATCATGCCAAAGACCCAATGGTTTTACTAACTATTCTAAACTCAACTCTATCCACAATATCTGTTTGAAAAAAAAAAACTCTATCCACAGTACAAACAAGAACATTATTCAAAATAAACTATAAATCTCAGGGTCTAAGTTTGTCCCCAACCAATTCACGAGGCTCCTAGAAGTAACTCATTCAATTGATATAAAAGTTAAGAGAGGACAAACAAAATAGTCCACTAGATCAGTTATAAAGAAGAATTATCTGTTATTTAGGAGTTAGCGTGGTGATGTTCCAGTCTTGTTCTTCTATGTATTTTCTACACTTCCTACTTTTCTTCTTTTTCTTTTTCTGTTCTCATACCCTTCCACTATTTTTCTTTTCCTTCTCTTCTTTTTCTGATCTTCTCTTTCTCTTAATGTAACTTATTGTATTTCTAATACTGATTACAAAATAATAGCTATATTAGGTTTTAATGTGACCTTTTATCTTTCCAACATATATTTAGCAATTTGTTTCATACTATAGTAGGTGTGCACCTTTTCTATAAAATTTTGCAAAAATTATATATTGACCCCAAAAATTTTTCAAAAAAATTGGGGTCAATATGTAATTTTTGCAAAATTTGTTATGGTTAAAATTGCAAAATAACCCCAAAGGGTACCAAAGTGTTAATGGAGAATACCACAGGGTACCAAAGTGTCAAGTTTCAAACCACAGGGTACCAAAATGAAGTAGGGTCAAACCACAGGGTAACAAAGTGTAATTTACCCTAAATTTTTTTGTTGCACTTTTGGTCCCATATCTTTTGCTAAAATTGCATATTTGGTCCCGTGTTGCATTTTTTGTCCTATATCTTGGGGTCATGTTGCAGAATTGGTCCTATATCTCTTGGCCAGGTTGTAGAATTAGTCTCATATCTTTAGGTCAGGTGCGAAATTGGTCTAATATCTTCTTATCAGATGGGACTAGTGGTGAAACTTTTTGCAAAGGTATGAGACCAATTCTGCAACTTGATCAAAAGATATGGGACCAAAAGTGACACGAGACCAAATCTGCAACTTTTTACAAAGATACGAGACCAAAAGTGCAACAAAAAATGTTATGGGACCAAATTGAAACCTAAACAAAAGTTATGGGACCGAAAGTACACTTTGACCTTGTATTTATGTTGTTAAAAATATTAAAAACCCTAAATCCTAAAACCCCAAACTCCAAACCCTAAATCCTAAACACTTAAAAAAAGGTTTGAGTTGAACAATTAGGTCATTGACCCATTTTTATTTCATTATTCTCAATTCTCCCTCTTTTTCATCATCTTCATTCATTTTAGTCCCAAATCCTCAAACTAAAATTGTAAAGTGTCCCAAAAACCTTCCAAACATTCCAATTTAGTCCTTAAAAATATTAAAAACCCTAAACCCTAAATCCCTAAAACTTAAATTTTTTTTAATCTTCATCTTCATTCAATTTAGTCCTTAAAAATATTTGAAGCCCTAAACCCCAAAACCCCAAAAGTATTTTTAAGGACTAAATTGAAATGTTTGAAAGAGTTTTGGGACACTTTACAATTTTATCTTGAGGATTTGGGACAAAAATGAATGAAAATGATGAAAAAGAGAGGGAATTGAGAATAATTAGATAAGAATGGGTCAATGACCTAATTGTTCAACTTATACTTTTATTAGGGTTTAGAGTTTGGGGTTTCGTGTTTAGGGCTTCAAATATTTTTCAGGACTAAATTGAATGAAGATGAAGAATAAAAAAATTAAGTTTTAGGGATTTAAGGTTTAGGGGTTTAGGGTTTTTAATATTTTTAAGGATTAAATTGGAATTTTTGGAAGGGTTTTGGGACACTTTACAATTTTATTTTGAGGATTTGGGACTAAAATGAATGAAGATGATGAAAAAGAGGGAGAATTGAGAATAATGGAATAAAAATGGGTCAATGATCTAATTGTTCAACTCAAACCTTTTTTTAAGTGTTTAGGATTTAGGGTTTGGAGTTTGGGGTTTAGGGTTTTAGAATTTAGGGTTTTTAATATTTTTAAGGACTAAATTGAACTGTTTGGAAGAGTTTTGGGACACTTTACAATTTTATTTTGAGGATTTTGGACTAAAATGAATGAAAATGATAAAAAAGAGGGAGAATTGAGAATAATAGAATAAAAATGGGTCAGGGACCGCAAAGTGCAGTTTAAAAATGCTGATATGTGGCTATTTATCTAACGTGACACAATTTTTTTTTTTTGAACATCACGGGATCTGACGTGGCCATAACGGGATACGTCAGCACATAACAGGGCACATCAACGTCCGTTATGGCCACGTCAGTTTTTTTGTACCGCCAATATGACGGAGGGACCAATTAGTTAGGCGTTTGCAAATTTCGGGAACCGGTTAGTACAATGCATAAAATTCATGGACATATCTGTCACCGCGTCCAAAATTCAGGGACCGAGAAGTTAGTTTACTCCGATTTTAACTGAATAAAGAAAAAACTCTTCAAGTGATATATAGTTTTGAAAAAAAAAATATGTTTCAAGAACAAGGTGAAGTGTGGCTTAAATTTAAAAAAATACAAATTTACTGGGTGAAAAAGCCAGCAGAGAAAAGGCAAACTCCTATTTTTTTTTTAAATAAAAAAACTGCAAATATACTGATGTCCAAGGCGCTTATTCCGTTGCATCAAAATAGCGCAAAGAAAATTGTCAACATGCAATTCATCCAATCTAACCATAGACTCTTCTTCTTCTTCCTTCATCTCCAAAAATGGCCTCCTCTGTCTCACCCATTTCAGAATTTGAGCCTCAACAGTGGAGAGAGAGAGAGAGAGAGATTAATTAAATATTCCTGCTCAGCACACAGCAGCATGATCCACAAAACCTGTCTTCTAAAAAAGCCATGAACCTGTGAAAGCAGTGAAAATGGGTAAGAGTAAGCAAAACTGTTGGATCTTAAATAGTAATTAAATAAATTCATAAATAGGATGATATCGCAACTCCAAACTCCCAAAATCAGGGATATTTTAGGAACNAAAAACAACTTAAGATACAAAACTTCAGTTTTCATGTAGGCAAGGCACAGAAACACAGAGTCACTATCGCTGAGCAAGTCGGCTGTATAAGTAAATGTCATTGTTTTCTTCTAGTTCCAGTCTTGTTCTTCTATGTATTTTCTACACTTCCTACTTTTCTTCTTTTTCTTTTTCTGTTCTCATACCCTTCCACTATTTTTCTTTTCCTTCTCTTCTTTTTCTGATCTTCTCTTTCTCTTAATGTAACTTAATGGATGGAACAAATCATGCAAAAGACCCAATGGTTTTATAACTATTCTAAACTCAACTCTATCCACAATATCTGTTCGAAAAAAAAAAAAAACTCTATCCACAGTACAAACAAAAACGTTATTCAAATAAACTATAAATCTCTCAGTCTGAGTTTGTAACCAACCAATTCACGAAGCCCCTAGAAGTAACTAATTTAATTGATATAAAAGTTAAGAGAAAACACACAAAATAGTCCACTAGATCAGTTATAAAGAAGAATTCTCTGTTATTTAGGAGTTAGCGTGATGATGTTACTGTCAACAAAGATATATAAAACCATCAAATGCTCATAAAACTGAAGTAAATTAGTGAATACAGATCAAGTGGCTAACCAAGGCATCCTCATTTAGCAGGTTTTATCCTACAAAACTGAACTGCTAATTCTTTCTCTATGTTCTTCCACACTTTAGCTTGCAAAGTCACTTTGTTTCCGTCAGAAGGATCTCTTGCTATGAAGGTAACGTAATACATAAAACCAGCAACGCACCCACCAGTGGCCTTGACAAGCTCAGCAAATTCAAAGTTTGTATGCTAAATAAACACAAAAATGAAGTTAATAATACAAAAGCATAAACAAGCAAAGATGAAGTAAAACAAAAATGAAATTAAGACACAACAATAATTCGACCTTATCCTTGTTATAACGTTGTGTTCCCGCTTTGCAGCATTCTTCTACTTCTTTTTTAGTTTTAGCGTTCATTTCTGTAATGGGAAGTGGAATAATTCCGCCTGCCATTTTAATGGTGGGATAGAAATCAACATCAAAGCCCTGTAAATTTCACATTGAGCCAAACCCTAAGTAACCCCCAAAATATACAAACAAAATCAATGAATTAAAGCAAATGTAAAACTGGAACTCCATAGATATATATATACCTCACTCTCGTTGACCTGCTTATAGTATCTTATAGTTGCCTCTTCGTCGATGACAAAATGGAAATTCAGATGAGGAAAGTCCTCTGGAAGTTTGTTTTCTTCTGAAACAGAGTCGGTACCTGAAGTCGAATCATTCTCGCAGCTTGGGTTGATTTCATCGTCTTCGATCCTTGAACGCTTTGATCCTCCGATGGCTGCCATCAGAATACACCAACGTAAGAAAAATTGGCGAATATGATATATGAAACCAGAAGACGGAAAGAAGGGATTATTTTATTTGATATTAAAGAGTATTTGGTCCCATAACTTTTGCTAAAGTCTCAATTTGGTCCCATAACTTTTTTTGTTGCACTTTTGGTCCATATCTTTTGCTAAAATTGCATATTTGGTCCCGTGTTGCATTTTTGGTCCCATATCTTGGGGTCATGTTGCAGAATTGGTTCTATATCTCTTGGTCAAGTTGTAGAATTAGTCTCATATCTTTGGGTCAGGTGCGAAATTGGTCTAATATCTTCTTATCAGATGGGACTGGTGGTGAAACTTTTTGCAAAGGTATGAGACCAATTCTGCAACTTGATCAAAACATATGGGACCAAAAGTGACACGGGACCAAATCTGCAAGTTTTTACAATGATATGAGACCAAAAGTGCACTTTGACCTTATATTTATGTAATTAAAAATAAGTTTTAAATTTGAGTTATTTTTTATACTATTAAATTTGAGTTTTAAACTGTGTTTTTAAAGATAAGAAAATTATTTTAAGAAAATATATTCTAAAAATAGATTTTAGATAAATTTATATTAAATTACAATAATGTTAATAATAAAAATAGTAAAATACACTTATATTAAATTCGTAATTTTTAGTCTATAATTTTTTCTTCTCAACTCAATCCTCATATTTCAAAATATTATAAAAAAACATCTTTACATTTATCTTTGCCTACAAAAAAGATACCTTTGGAATTAATTTATAGGTCAAAGGATATTTTGGTTCTAAATATAAGTTTTAATGTTCATTTTGGTCTTTTATATTTCAAAAGCTTCATATTGGTCCGAAATGTTAGCAACATGTTTCATTTTGGTATAAAATTATTGAATGTGATCATATTTCTCTCGTTTCAAGTTCGAATATGACGAATCTAAAGTTGCCTATTGCTTTTAAAGAGTATTTTTTCCACCCAGTTGTTGGAACCGTCAGCAAATGAGGTCAAATCGGGTCCAGAAAAGAGGCTGATCATTTCATAGTCAAATAACAAAGTTGGTTATATCACTTATATCTCTCTCGTTTCAATTTTGAATGAGAAATTCAAAGTTACAAATTACTCTTAACAAATCGGGTCCTGAAAGTAGGCCGCCCAATTAGGACCGTTAACAAATGAGATCAAATCGTGTTTAAAAGTGAGGTTAGAACCAAAAAGTAAAAATTATGAAAAATTAGTTCCAAACTTACTTTGGAACCTGATGTAGCCTCATTTGATGACCATCCCAACCGAGTAAAAAACAAGATTCGTTAAGAGTAACTCATAACTTCAAACTCGTTGTATTCGAACTTAAAACGAGAGAGATATGACTAACTTTACTTATTTTACCGTGAAATGAGCAGCCTAGTTTAAACACTCGATTTGATGTTGTTTTTTACGATACCAACTAAACAAAAAAGTATCTATGAACCATACACACTTTATTTTGAAAGAATGTCACTGTGTTAGACGCAGTCAATGTCCAACATTCGTACAACACTTATATGATACATATTCACAAATATTAGAATATAAAATTATTATTTTTATTTTGACCAAGCAAACAATAAAAAGAAAACAACACATATAATATATGTTATGAATAGATATTGTAATTTTAAAAAAAATTTATTAAGATTTACGAATATTTAATTATTTATATATATAAATATATATAATGACGTGTCATGGGTTTAGGGCTTCAAATATTTTTAAGGACTAAATTGAATGAAGATGAAGATTAAAAAAAATTTAAGTTTTAGGGATTTAGGGTTTAGGGTTTTTAATATTTTTAAGGACTAAATTGGAATGTTTGGAAGGTTTTTGGGACACTTTACAATTTTAGTTTGAGGATTTGGGACTAAAATGAATGAAGATGATGAAAAAGAGGGAGAATTGAGAATAATGAAATAAAAATGGGTCAAGGACCTAATTGTTCAACTCAAACCTTTTTTTTAGGGTTTAGGATTTAGGGTTTGGAGTTTGGGGTTTTAGGAGTTAGGGTTTTAAATATTTTTAAGGACTAAATTGAAATGTTTGGAAGAGTTTTGGGACACTTTACAATTTTATTTTGAGGATTTTGGACTAAAATGAATGAAAATGATAAAAAAGAGGGGGAATTGAGAATAATAGAATAAAAATGGGTCAGGGACCGCAAAGTGCACTTTTAAAAATGCTGATGTGTGGCTATTTATCTGACGTGACACAATTTTTTTTTTTGAACATCACGGGATCTGAAGTGGCCATAACGGGACACTTCAGCACATAACGGGACACATTAGCGTCCGTTATGGTCACTTCAGCTTTTTTGTAACGCCAATATGACGGAGGGACCAATTAGTTAGGCGTTTGCAAATTTCGGGGATCAGCTAGTACAACGGGTAAAATTGAGGGACCTATCTGTCACTGCGTCCAAAATTCTAGGTCCGTGAAGTTAGTTTACTCGTTAAAATCGTGTGCAAATAAAGTTAGAATATATTTTGAAACTAGGTTTGGGACCAATTGGAAACAAATGAAAGCTAATGGATTAATTTAAAACAAATGAAATATAAGAGATTAATTTAAAATTTATCTCATATGTAAGGGATTAATTTGAGGTTTTGATCCACTGTTTATAAAGAATACATATAACAGTTAAGGGTAAATTACACTTTGGTACCTTGTGGTTTGGTTATATTTCACTTTGTTACCTTGTGGTTTGGTCATATTTCACTTTGGTACCTTGTGATTTAAAAAGTGACACTTTAGTATCTTGTGGTATTTTCCGTTAACACTTTAGTATCATTTGGAGTTATTTTGTAATTTTAACCATAATAAATTTTGCAAAAATTACATATTGACCCCTAATATTTTCAGAAAATTACAAATAGGTCCTTGGATACATATTATCTAGGGACTAAAATGAAAATTATAAAAAAAAAATTTGGGGGTCAAAATGTAATTTTTGTAAAATTTGTTATAGTTAAAATTACAAAATAGCTCCAAAGAGTACTAAAGTGTTAATGAAGAATATCACAGGGTACCAAAGTGTCACTTTTTAAACCACAAGGTATCAAAGTAAAATAGGACCAAACCACAGGGTAGTAATTTATCCTAAGGTTAATCTTTTTTTTTTTTGAGCCAAACCCTAAGGTTAATCTAATATATAGAAAATGAGTAAACTACTAAATTGGTCCTTGGATTATTGGCTCGCTGACAGATTGGTCCCCAGATTAACGAAATTGGCAAATAAGTCCCCGAATTTTGCAAACGTTACTCAAATCGGTGCTTCAGAGAAATCTCCGTTTCCAAACCCGCTGACGTGGTACGTTAAGTGCCACGTCAGCAGTTGAAAAACTGAGAAAAAAAAACGGCAACTGTGCTTGATTTGCCACATAATCATTAATATTTAAAAAAAACATTTCATCTCTTCTTCAAATTGGTCCTTGAGTTATATTTTTATCTCATTACTCTCAATTTCCCCTCTTTTTCATCATCTTCATTCATTTTAGTCCCAAATCCTCAAAATAAAATTGTAAAGTGTCCCAAAACTCTTCCAAACATTCCAATTTAGTCCTTAAAAATATTAAAACCCCAAAACCTAAACCCCCAACCCCAAACCCCAAACCATAAATCCCTAAATCCTAAACCTCAAACCCTAAACCCTAAATTCTAAAACCTTAAAAAACAAGTTTGAGTCCATGACCCATTCTTATCCCATTATTCTCAATTCCCCTTCTTTTTCAACATCTTCATTCATTTTAGTCTCAAATCCTCAAAATAAAATTGTAAAGAGTCTCAAAATTCATCCAAACAATTCAATTTCGTCCATAAACTCTAAAACCCCAAACCCCAAACCCTAAAATCCCATACCCCAAACTCTAAACTCTAAAACCTCAAACCCCAAACCCTAAACTCTAAAACCCCAAACCCCAAACCCTAAACCCTAAAACCCCAAACCCTAAACTCTAAAACCTCAAACCCTAAAAACCCATACCCCAAACTCTAAAACCCCAAACCCCAAACTCTAAAACCCAAACCCTAAAATCCCAAACCCCAAACCCCAAATCCTAAAACCTTAAACCCTAAACTCTAAAACCCCAAACCCAAAACCCTAAAATCCCATACCCTAAATTCTAAAACCCTAAACCCTTAGCCCCAAACCCGAAATCCTAAAATCCCAAACCCTGAACCCTGAACCCCAAACCCTAAAACCTAAAACCCCAAACCCTAAACTCTAAATCCCTAAATCCCAAACCCTAAAATCCCACATCCTAAACTCTTTGGTTTATTATCTATTCATTTAATTAGAGGACCAATTTTTCTAACATATTGAACTATTTTGATAAATTCGGGAACTGATTTGTATAATACTGTTGCATGTCACAATTGTTGAACTTTAATGTACAGTCCCAATTCTGATTATAGTTTGGGGTTTTAGAGTTTAGGGTTTGGGTTTGGGGTCTGAGGTTTTAGAGTTTGGGGTTTAGGGTTTAGGGTTTTAGAGTTTGGTGTATGGGATTTTAGGATTTGGGGTTTGGGGTTTTAGAGTTTATGGTTTGGGGTTTTAGGTTTTAGGGTTTGGGGTTTTGGATTTTGGGGTTTGGGGTTTTAGGGTTTGGGGTTCTAGGGTTTGGGGTTTTAGATTTTAAGGACTAAATTGAAATGTTTGGATGAATTTTGGGACACTTTACAATTTTAGGATTTTAGGGTTTTAGAGTTTATGATTTTAGGGTTTAGGATGTAGGTTTTAGGGTTTAGGGTTTAGGATTTTAGGGTTTAGGGTTTAGGGATTTAGGGTTTGGAGTTTGGGGTTTAGGTTTTAGGGTTTTAATATGTTTAAGGACTAAATTGGAATGTTTGGAAGAGTTTTGGGACACTTTACAATTTTATTTTGAGGATTTGGGACTAAAATGAATGAAGATGATGAAAAAGAGGGAAAATTGAGAATAATCAGATAAAAATATAACTCAGGGGACCAATTTGAACAAGAGATGAATTTTGTTTTTTTTAAATATTAATGATTATGTGGCAAATCAAGCACAATTGGCGTTTTTTTTCTCAGTTTTTCAACTGATGACTTCAGCACTTAACAGCCACGTCAGCGGGTTTGTAAACGGAGATTTTACGGAAGGACCAAATTGAATAACGTTTGTAAAATTCGAGGACTTATTTGTCAATTTCGTTAATCTGGGGACCAATCTATCAGCGAGCCAATAATCCAGGGACCAATTTAGTAATTTACTCTATAGAATATCTATATATTTGTTGTGAGGTGCATGTGTGTCTGTAGATTTTTTTTTGTTATACCACAAAAACAGAGATTACAAAAGGAAAGACGAGAAAATAAGATAGAGAATGAAAACGCCATCGGAGATTGCCAGGCTTCAAAGAGGTCCTTGAATTGAGTCTCCTGAACAACATAAACCCCAAAGCGAACATGACTCAAAGAGTTTAGAATATCTCTAATGAGCATGCTCTCATTGGCATTTATCCCCGCAGATTTGAACACATGTGCAAAATGAGGCTTAGTAAAAGCAATATGTCTGCTGATTTTGCCAATAGCCTCCCTACTCATGTGAAGAATGTCCACCACTCTAGAGACAGCCTTGGTAGTGCGCTTTTGAGCAACAAAAATGCAAGAGTCACCTTTGCACAGCATGACATTATTTATCCTGCTAGTATTTCTATCCTCTGAATGGCAAAGCAAAGTGATTAGCGGGAGAGAGAGGCAGGGTATAGGCTTGCTTCTGTGATGACCAAATGAAGAAACCCTATTTGGAGCCGTTCTCCAGCTGTCAAAGTTTTTATAGAAACTCAAATTAGATTTAATAGAGTGCAGAATTTGTAAGGGGTGAGCCTTTTGCCCTCTCCACAAAAGTTTGTTTCTGGACTCCCATATTTTGTGTAAGGCAACAAAGGACCAAGACAGAAGAAGAATCTTGTTATTATCCTCCTTTAGCCAATTTTGACAGAATTAAGGACGAAATATGGTTCAATGACTTCAATCCACGGCTTCATGTTACATGGCTCTTGCATATGTCGTGGAGCCCGCCAATGAGAAATCAATTATTTTGCAACATTATTATCATCGTAATCATTCCAAATAATCTACTTTTATGAATGTCATTGTAATTACCATTATGACTGAGTCTAAAGTGAGATATGCATGTAACTAGTGATACAGTTATAATATTTATGATTAAAAAAATTTATCATTTTTTTTAATTATTTTTTAGCATTAAATTACTTGAAAAAAGAGATTATGTCACCTTGCAATTATATAGATACCACACTTTGCATCTTAGAAGTTTCCATTATTATATGATATTTGTTATAAAATATAGGGTAAAATACAAAAAAAAGTACTTGTGGTTTGGTCCGATTTCACATCACTGCTGTGTAGTTTAAAACGTCTCACTTTGGGTACCTGTGTGTTTTGACGTTACCCACGTTAAGTACTTGAACTTTTTTTCGTTAGAATTTAGACAGAATATGCTTGTGACTCAGTGTGAAAAATCAAATTTTGGTCCACGAACTATGCGATAAGTTTCATTTTGGTCCTAAAACAATTTTTAAGGTCATTTTCTTTTTATAAAGGATCAAAACGTAAGAAAAAAATAGAAATGGAAACTTCAATTGAATTTGCCCAAAAACATAAATTTCTCTTCATCCTCCCACGTCTCTTTGTCTTCATCTTCAATCTTCCAACCTGTTGGGATAAATTTTGTTTAAGGACTAATTTGTAATTTATCGTATTTTAATTTATGTGTTTTGATAATTTGCAAAAATTCTTATATTAACATTTTTTATTATATATCTGATTATGAGAATTATTTAGAGTGAAATTTGAATGTTTATGTGTGATTGTGATTTGTTTTAGAATTAATTTTATTGGTTGGAATTGATTTTAAATGTTATATCTTTTGTTCCTTGAATATTTTTACGAGTTAATGTGTTGATCTTGATTGCCTCGATTTATGCGCCTATTAGTATCAGTCATGAGTTGATTAAGATTGATTATTTTATTGTGTTGAGCTAAATCTGAATGACTATGTGTTAATCTAACTAAGAAAGGAATGTTATCCTTGATTGATTCCTTATACTTGATTGAAGATCTGATTGAGGAACTGTTTATGGAAAGTCTTGCAACTAGGTGCTAATCGCCTAATTAATGTCAAATCAAGCGCTGATCTTGTATTTTGTCATTAACTATGTGTTATCAATTATGAGAAAATATGAGTTGACCGTTGTACAATCAAATCATGTGTTAAATCTAAATTAGGAAATTATTTCTGATTTATTTCCTATTTGCAAGTCAGGAACTCGTATAAGGAAAGATTTTTAATCTTTATCAATTTGACCTTGCTGATTGACCGGACACCCGTCGTAAGGTGTCAAGCGTGTCAAATTTAATTATACTCGAGCCTCGCAAGTATAACTATATTTATTAAAATATAGTATAGATGCTCACCCAAGGTCGAACTCTCGCGGGACTCAATGTGATGAGGCTAAGAGAAATGTGACGAAGGCTATAACTTCTATTCTTGAGGGTTGTCACGATTTAATATATCCTAATGAGTCAAACAATACTTGAGAGAAAACCCTAGAGATGGACTATCATAGTTCGTTCATCATAAAGATTAGATAATAAATATGCATTTACTTTTCTATGTTAGAACATGCATTTAAACTATAAACACAATCAATCAAACAATAGAGAGAATACAAGTTAGGATTGGTAACTCATCCAAGACTGGATTCATGAGCTATTTGCCAAAGCTCTTAGGGACAATCTATATTATTGTCACATCGGAACAATAAACAAACATATTTATATATATATATCAAAGGCGCTCCTAATATGTAAATAAGATATTGTAAACCACCCTTTAGCAAACCCTAAAGAGCTACTTCGTTAATCGTGAGAGAGACAGACTTCGGGAATGTCAAGGTCACATTACTTTAACAAAATATGATCTACTACTTATATATAACGAACTTTAACAAGTACACTTGAAAGAGTTAGTCATACCTCATAAATGCAACATCAACATCTGGACTTAATAATGAAACATGGTGAACTCAAGTCACATCCTTGAGGCATTCCTCAAGTATCTACCTATTTAGTTACTCATGCACTAAGATGAGAACTATTCTATTCTAAAGAGAGAATTGGAGTTTTCTTCGTTTCTGGATGCTTTGAGCGTAGAATGACGACCTCTATTTATAGTGTGGAGTAGTGTGCTTGATCCGCAAGTCAAGGGAAAAATTTCACCTCTGGGCCGTGGGCTGAGCCGGCGGCCCAAATCTGAGTCGTTGGCACAAAGAGGAGGCGCAGATCCAGAGTCTTCTGAAGCTTATCTGCTGACGTCATATTCCAGAATATTCCTGAGCCGTGTGAATCCCGTGTTTGAGCCGGCGGCCCACGTGGCGGCGCAGAAAATTCTGTGCTAAACGCGATCTTCTAGAATATTCTAATATTTTCCTCTTGGTTTGGCCCTGTTTGGATATCTGAAACACTAAATAA
Source organism: Chamaecrista fasciculata (assembly GCA_003254925.1). Classification (NCBI taxonomy): domain Eukaryota; kingdom Viridiplantae; phylum Streptophyta; class Magnoliopsida; order Fabales; family Fabaceae; genus Chamaecrista; species Chamaecrista fasciculata. The sequence goes on along the minus strand of QANZ01000186.1, from coordinate 24,851 downwards.
ACTATTAAGTAACACCTATTTATAAAGTATAATAAATAACGCTAATTAACTCATTTTATCCACTTTATTCCACCATACCTTAGTGTTACCATTAGCATATTAATTGGTCTAATTCTAATATATTATTATTATAAACATATCAAAAGAAGGCCAAATAGCTTGTTCACTTTTGGGCTGATCAAATCCCCCACACTTAAGACTTTGCACTTCTGAGCAAAGGTACGAAGTAGAAGAAGAAATAATATGCCAAATAATCAAAGAACTTTCCCAATTTCATGATTCAAGGTCAGCACATAGTCACAACTATAGATAAAGAATTCACTAAGCAAGCAACCAAGTAAAGTAGCATAATCCAATTTTCATAAGACCAATTCCATAAGTGTATCACTCTCCTCACTAATTGGGTATCATTTCTCTCTAGTCATGTCTTAGACTAAGTTCCAACCATAAGCTTGTAGAAATTCTCAAAGTCTCCACTTTAAGTGAAATAATGATTCTTAATCAAGAGGACTTTAATAGGGTTGTAATGTATGGGAAAGGCTATTATATATATGGAAAGAAGTATAGGGGAAAAGAAAGGAAATCGGTGTTTACTTTTAAAATTTCTCTTCAAGTTTCCTTAACAATTCAACTTCTTTTATCCAAAGAAAGTAGCTAGCTTACAATAAGGCTCATTTGAGTCATTTGGCACAGGACTCTACTTTTTTGACTGACCAGTCTTTTCTCTTGATAGGCTCTTGTGATAATACTTTGATTATTTGAGCTTTCTCAAAGATACTTTTGTTTGCTCGACTTATATATATATATATATATATATATATTTTGTCGAGATCTTTTGTATATTCTTTTTTTTTTCTAATAACTTTGCTAGCTAAATTCACCTTTGAGAATTGAATTGAAAAGTCCATCTCTACGAGAAAGTTTATAAGTACACCTTAGTGTATAGGCTCAAAGGGGCTAACAAAGGATATGTTTGGTAACTGGCTAGTGTTTGGGATAAAGGGGTTGAAGAAACAAATGCCTCTATCATATTAACAATCATTAAATCTAATAAGCTTTAACCAAGAATTAAGACAAGTTTTAGAGAAAACAAAGCTAAGAGACTAATCTCTCTATATTGTATATTGTATTATGTATTATATATATAAGCTTAATCTTCCAACTAGGTTGGGTTTCTCTCAAATTGGTCTATAAAAATCAAACAATACTACTAAACTCAGAAAATTTCTTAAATTATTCAAAGGCTATAGAAAATAACTAAGACTAAAACTCTTATCATGAATATAGAATTATTCACTCAATACTCTAAACATATTAAAAATTTGACTAATTCGAATTCTACTCAAAAAGTGAAAAATAATAAGTGAAGTAAATTTAAATCAAGCACTAAAAATAGGAAAATAAAATTTTAAAAATCAAAGTTTATAAAATGTTTAGATTAAAAGTTTTTGGGTGAACGAAAATATAAGTTACTTTAACTTAATCCTCTCCCCCACACTTAAAACATAACATTGTCCCCAATGTTAGAATTAAATAGGAGTAAAGAAGTAGGTTAAGGTGTGAATTTACTCCTCTCTCGCCCACACTTAGAAGAACACATTGTCCTCAATGTAGAAGGAAAGATAGGAGGAAAAAGTTTAAAAATTAGGAAATATCATCATATTATTTATTGAAAAGATATTATTTATTTATTTATTCATTATGTTTTATTATTTATTTATTTTATATAATTTTCCAAATATAAATATAAAGAAATAAAATGACTTGAGATCAAGAAAATAATAAAAGTCCAAATATATATTTTATTTATGAGAATTCAAATGTAATCAAATAATAAAAGACAGAAAAATAAAAGACAAAATGATAAATGACAGAATTATATAAAAAAACAAAATGCAAAACAAATAAACTAATCATAGAAAGCAATAAATTAATGCATAAACTAATCTTAGACTATTCCCTATTGTGTTCTAGATATTGTAGATATTTTATGCTTTTAACGAGATCCAAAAGTTCTTTGAGCAAAGTCCGAATAGTGGTAACTTTTGGCAGCTTGAAAAGTTTGTTGATTGCGGAAGGGGAGCAATCAACGAGTTTTCCTCAAAGGAGAACATCATGGAGAGGGAACGGACTAGCATTTTTGTAAAATTCATTGACTAGAAGAATGCTTGCCCTACAAGGGGGTTCGAAGACTCGTGCCATGTCGTTTTGACAAACGATCCGAGCAAGTAACTCCATGTGAGGATCTGAGAGATCCACTCCTCTTTCTTGGAGATGATCATGATGTACAGGGCAATAATTATAATTAATATTATAATTATCGGGAATCTAGAAAACTCTATGAAAAACAATCTAGACACTACAAACTCATCTCAAATCCTCTAAAAACTCGATCGATCAAACAAAAGTTTAAATTGGGGCTGCGTCGTCGTGTTGCGCCGCCGGCTCAAAAGTCGGCACAAAATATTTTTGCGATTTTTTTTCAAAATGTTCGACAACAAGGCCTCAAATTATCCTTTTGTTGACAGAAGGAAGTCCTAAAGTCAATTTTGAGAAAAGATCCTATCCTAAAAGTTCCTAGCGAATTCACGAAAAATCGGAGAGACTTACCTTGGATTTGAGAGGAAACTTGAAAAGAGAAGGATTTTAGCTTTCAAGAAAGTGTTCTAGGAGCTTTGGAAGTTTAGAGAAGTGAATATGAGAGTTGTGAGAAGCCTAGAGGTTTGGTGGGGTATTTATAGGGTGTAAATCTAAGATATTCCTAATATATTCGTCAAATCCACGTGATTTAAATTTAAATTTAAATCAGATTTGATAGAGTTTAATCGTGATCAAACTCCTCAAATAATTTGACGTTGAGCCGCCAGGTGCACCGCTGGCGCAGGTGCCGGCGCAAAAAACAAATAAAAAATTTTTATTTTTGGCACGTGGCTGCCAGACTCTAACTAAAATTTAAAAACTGAAAATATGAATACTAAGAATGAAAAATGATAGAATTTGTCTAATACAAATTCTAGAGTCCTAAACTATGAATTAGGGTTGGGATAACCCTCTTCTCCCCCACACTTACGCGGAAACCGTGTAAGTGGGAAAAAGGCATCACGGAACAGCTTCAGGGTGGCCTGAAGGTTTCGTGGCGGATCTTCACGAGGTATCCACCTATTCTTCGCTTGGCAGAGATCCTTTGTCCACATCGGTTGCCATCCTCGTCCTTGAAGAGTGTGGCTCGGACAGGGTTTCGCTCCACCTTCATATTTTTAAGGTTTTTAAGTTTTATGCGTGGTCGATACCTAGTTTTCTTATTTATCCTAAACCTACGTGTTTTATGCAATTTGGTCCTATAGTAGTAGTCTCGCATGATAAGACGATAAAGTCCATATTTGTTTGCGAGCGTGCCTTTTTTCGTGATCCCTGCTTCATCAATGAATGATCCAATGGGTTGATCCATGTCTTCGATTGTTATTCCTTTCATCTTCGGATCGAGCACCTTGTCTATGCCTATGAAGTCCACATGAATCCTTTCGGTTGCGTTCTTGCACATGTCATCTACATTGTGGAGCCATTCTTCATCACTTAGGCATTCAACACCTATGCCTAAGTTTTTGCATTGAGCTCATGGAGAGTATGATTCTTGGCTTTTTCGTTGCTCTTATCTCCTTGTCTGCAAAATTAGAAACACTATACCATGGGGCTATAGTTGGGTTAGTCTTGCGCACAGGCTGCCACACAGCCTTGTGTTTGGAAATATTTTCTCTAAGTGCTGGTTTCTCTTTTACTTTGGAAGTTATGAGGTCTTCCTCCTCTTCTTTGAAAAGTGAACTAATGTTCATGTCTCCAAGGTCTGTTTCAGGTATATGTAAGCCAGGGTCAAGAGGTTCTAAGTTTAAAAGAGTTTCAAACTCAAGTTCCTCCTTCTTTGGCCTTTCTCCTAGGATTTTGTTGGATGTACAAATACTTCGTGTTTCCAACACGAAGTGTTCATCGGATTTCTCTGCCTCGTACATCGTGAGTGTGATGTTTTGATGTCCATTATCCATAGTGATCTTTCCATCCTTCATGCTAATATTAACATTAGCGGTCCGTAGGAAAGTTCTGCCTAAAATTATAGTGTAATCGGTAGCTCTATTGCCACCGGTTTCTAGGACATAAAAGTCAGCGGGAAAGATTAGACCTTTCACCTTGACCAAGACATCTTCTACTATTCCTAGGGGATGTCTGCTGCTTTTGTCGGCTAATTGTAGAATCAAGCTTGTATCCTTAAGTCCATCAATATTCAAAGAATCATAGACTGACTTGGGCATAACATTGATAGCTGCTCCTAAATCCAACAATGCTCCATTGGCTACAGCTTTTCCTATCATGCAAGGGATGGTGAATGAGCCAGGATCCTTGCGTTTTATAGGAATCTTAGGATTTAAAAGGGCTGAAATGGTAGGGCTTAGTTGAAGTTTCTTTTGAGATGTTTTCCTTTTCTCAACTAAGTCTTTAAATACTTTAGTGTATCTAGGGACTTTCCTAACCAAATCTAATAAGGGTGGAGTGACTTTTAGTTTTCCTAATAAGTCTTCTAGTTCCTTATCCTTTTTATCTTCTAATTGTTCCTAAGTCATTACATGAGAGCTTGGAAGCGGTAGGTCTTCTACCTTGGTTTCTAACTTAGTTTCTACTTTAGTTTCTACCTTAGTTTCCAATTCATCCATAACAGGAATTTCTTCCTTTTTCTTCTTATAGTTAAAACCAAAGAAGAATTGGGCATACCTAGGGTGCTTTTCTATCATAGCCTTAAAGTTTTCTCCACCTTTGATCTCTATGAATATTTCTTCAGGCTCAGGTTCTTCTAGGGGTTGCACTAAAGTCTCTTGAGCAGGATTTTCTACAGGTTCTATTTCTCTAGCGGTAATGGCATGAACTGCCTTAGAACTACTAGGGGCACTAATGTTGTGTACTTTAACATCGGTAGCTCGAACAAAAGCTTGCTCAAGATCATCGTGCTTCCTTTTCATCATGGCCATCTCCTTAGAAAGAAGATCGATCCTTTGCCCAAAATCATCGAATCTCTTCGAAGTTCGAGCTTCGTATTCTTCAAAGTTCCTAATGAGGAGTTGAGTGTCAGTTTCGGTTGAAGAGAAGTTTTGTCTTTGAGGACCTGGGTTATTAAAGCTTTGGTTTTGGAAATAATTTCTAGTCCTAAATCTATTATCAAATCTTCTAGGAAATTGACTAGGGCCTTGTTGACACATGGACGAAACTTCCTCGGGTTGATGGGGACACTCCCTACTTCCATGTTGATATGAATCGCACACGGAGCAAGGTGCGGTCACAAGAGCGACTTTTCTTGGCGAAGAGGCTAATTTGGCATTCATCTCCTTGACAACTATGGCTAGACTGTCCATGTCGGATGCCAACTTTTCCATCATCGGGTCTGACTCATTGGTTGCTATTCCCTTGACGACACAGGTACATCTTCTTCGGTTTTCTCGCTTGAGGGCGACTTCCTTGATTAGTTCCCACGCAGTCTCAACATCTAAATTCGTAATGGATCCATTAGACGCGACATCAATGTGATTAGCCTCGTCGTCTAGGAGTCCGCTACAAAAGTATTCCACTAATTGCTCCTCAGTGTATTGGTGATTGGGACACTTAACTAAAAGGTCTTGGTATCTAGTTAGGTACTCAAGTAACGTCTCGTTATCTCGTTGTTCTATGGCTGAGATTTGTTGTTTAGCGGCAGATGCTTTGGCTTCGGGAAAGTACTTATCGAGAAATGACCTTCTAAGATTTTCCTAGGACAGGTAAGCTGTCCGTTCATAAGTTCCTAGATGAGTGTACCAATCCAACGCCTTGCCTTTGAGTGTGAGATGGAATACTTTCCACATCACGTCGTCTATGCTTGGTGCTGACGGTTTCATGGTTCGGCAGTGAAGATACAAATTATTCAGGTGAGTAAAAGGATTCTCACTGGCTAATCCATGAAACTTAGGTAATCCATTGAAAAGTGGTCATTTGATCTCAAAATCCGTTTGAATTTTAGGGAACACATTTCTCCGAACCTCATACTGTTCGTTAGATTGGGATGCTTCTCTTATAGATCTTCTCGGTCTAAGTTGTCCATTCCCTAGACCTTGATTTTGGCAAACTTCTTCGCGTTCTTGGTTATCTAACCTACGATTATTGCCTGAGTTTTCCATTTGTTCTACTCTTTTATTCTTTTTTATGGATCTTAGTGTTTTATTCAAATCTGGATCTAGGGGAACTAAAGGCTCTATAGGTTTCCTAGGCATAAACTAGAAAGAGAATAATAAAGACTTAACAAAATAAAAATAAAAAAATAGATTCAAACAAATTAAGCAAATAATAAAAAGACTCAAAATAAAAATAAGACTAAAAATAATAAAATAAAATTCGACTTTAACTAAAAAAAATAAAGACTCAAAATAAAAATAATTAAAAACAAAGACTCAAAAAGAAAAAGACTCAAAAACAAATCACAATTTTCTTAGGAGCTCAAGAAAGAGTTCCCCGGCAACGGCGCCAAAACTTGACCAGACACCCGTCGTAAGGTGTCAAGAGTGTCAAATTTAATTATACTCGAGCCTCGCAAGTATAACTATATTTATTAAAATATAGTATAGATGCTCACCCAAGGTTGAACTCTCGCGGAACTCAATGTGATGAGGCTAAGAGAATTGTGACGAAGGCTATAACTTCTATTCTTGAGGGTTGTCACGATTTAATATATCTTAATGAGTCAAACAATACTTGAGAGAAAACCCTAGAGATGGACTATCATAGTTCGTTCATCATAAAGATTAGATAATAAATATGCATTTACTTTTCTATGTTAGAACATGCATTTAAACTATAAACACAATCAATCAAACAATAGAGAGAATACAAGTTAGGATTGGTAACTCATCCAAGACTGGATTCATGAGCTATTTGCCAAAGCTCTTAGGGACAATCTATATTATTGTCACATTGGAACAATAAACAAACATATTTATATATATATATATATCAAAGGCGCTCCTAATATGTAAATAAGATATTGTAAACCACCCTTTAGCAAACCCTAAAGAGCTACTTCGTTAATTGTGAGAGAGACAGACTCCGGGAATGTCAAGGTCCCATTACTTTAACAAAATATGATCTACTACTTATATATAACGAACTTTAACAAGTACACTTGAAAGAGTTAGTCATACCTCATAAATGCAACATCAACATCTGGACTTAATAATGAAACATGGTGAACTCAAGTCACATCCTTGAGGCATTCCTCAAGTATCTACCTATTTAGTTACTCATGCTCTAAGATGAGAACTATTCTATTCTAAAGAGAGAATTGAGTTTTCTTCATTTCTGGATGCTTTGAGCGTAGAATGATGACCTCTATTTATAGTGTGGAGTAGTGTGCTTGATCCGCAAGTCAAGGGGAAAATTTCACCTCTGGATCGTGAGCTGAGCCGGCGGCCCAAATAGATGGCGCAGCAAAATATCTGCGATATTTCGATTATATCTTCGTATCTTGAATCGTGGCCGTGCAAAACATACTTTACTGCTTCGGAATATTCTTAGCCGCGAGATTTCCAATCTGAGTCGTTGGCTCAAAGAGGTGGCGCAGATCCAGAGTCTTCTGAAGCTTATCTGCTGACTTCATATTTGACGTCATATTCCAGAATATTCTTGAGCCGTGTGAATCCCGTGTTTGAGCCGGCAGCCCAAGTGGCGGCGCGGAAATATTTTATGCTCAACGCGATCTTCTAGAATATTATGATATTTTCCTCTTGGTTTGGCCCTGTTTGGATATCTGAAACACTGAATAAACCATTAAGTAGCACCTATTTATAAAGTATAATAAATAACGCTAATTAACTTATTTTATCCACTTTATTCCACCATACCTTAGTGTTGCCCTTAGCATATTAATTGGTCTAATTCTAATATATTATTATTATAAACATACCAAAAGAAGGCCAAATAGCTTGTTCACTTTTGGGCTAATCACTGATCAATGCTCAATGACTTTATTTCATAAATACCAGGTGAACAATCATGGAATGACGTTAAGACTTTGAAGAAGGCCAAGGAAATCAAATATCATGAAAATTCCACTGTTCCTAGCTGTTGGAGTATTCAAGTCTGGTAAACATTCCTTATGAAGCTGCTGAAGCTGCTCAACTATAAAAGCTGATGAATTTGAAAGCTTGAAGATACTAGACTGTGTGTCGTGCTGCCAATGTGCTAAAAGAATATTATCAAGTTGCTTAGTGCTATCTCTTTGTGAGAAATCCTTTGTGGAGTATTTTGAGTCTTAGTGACATTCACTTTGTGTGAAACCTTCTCTTTGTGAGAGACCCAATTTCTTTCATCTCATACCTTCTGATTTGTTCGTATACCTCCTAGTGGTAATAGGTTGCCTACCCTCGGTTGTTGTGAAACCCTAGTGCTGATCCGTGAGTGGTTGCACTGGAAGAGGAGTTGTTGTGAGGAACCTTGTTGTTACCCGTGAGGAACTTGTGGTTTGGGGAAACTGTAAAAGAGAGACTTGTGAAACCTTAGGGTGATCCATGAGTGGTTGTCTTCCAAAGTGTACTTTTGATTAGTTTTTCCCAGTAATACTATAAAATCCCTTACTTTGTGTTTGGGGACTGCACGTAGGCTTAGGAGAAAGTCCTTTGATGATGATTAGTATCTTATTTTGAACCAGTATAAATTGGCTGTGTGGTTCTTCTTCTCTTAACTCTTTTATATTCCGCATTTATCTTTTACAAGTTAAGGAACTGTTTTCTTTCAGGAACAATTTCGTTGAGAACCTGTTTTATTAAAAGGAACTGTTCTCTCTGAGAAATTGTTTTCTTCAGATAAGCTGTTTTCTCTAAGGAACTATATTCAAGAAAGAAATTGTTTTAAGGAATTTATCGTAAGAGGAACTGTTTTAAAACTTGTTTTTATCTTAGAATAAGTTTTAATTTCCAATTCACCCCCACCCCTCTTGGTATATTACTCCTTGTGCATTCTGACTAACACAACCATTCCACCATTCGCTCAAGTTCTCTCTCCTCCAATGTCCTCTTCCTCTTCTTCTTCCTCTTCCTCACTCTCTCTCTCCTCTACCATCCTCTTCCTCTTCCTCATCCTCACTCTCTCTCTCCTCTACCATCCTCTTCCTCTTCCTCACACTCTCTCTCTCTCTCCTCCACTGTCAAGATCATCGCCGCCGTCGTCTGCATCGTCATCGTCTGCCGTCGTCGTCTGCATCTGCCGCCGTCTATATATATATATATGTGTGTGTGTGTGTGTGTGTGTGTGTGTATGTGTGTATCAATGTATGTGATTTTGGGTTTGTTGAGTAGAATTTGATTATGATGATGAAGAGGGTAGAATTCTGATTTTTCTGGTTTGATTTGATGAGTAGAATTTGAAATTTGTATGAGGAATGAGGGGTTGTTGAGTTTATGGGAAGAAGATAATGATGAAGAGAGTGTTTGGCTAGGTTTTAGGGTTTAGGGGTTAGGATTTTAGGGTTTAGGATTTAGGGTTTAGGGTTTTAGGGTTTAGGGTTTTAAATATTTTGTTTGATTTCAATTTAGTCCCTGAAAGATTCTTGGATTAAGGACTACATTGGAATGTTTGTAATAGCTTTAAGACACTTTACAATTTTATTTTGATGATTTGGGACTAAAATGAATGAAAATGATGAAAAAGAGGGGGAAGTTGAGAATAATGAGATAAGAATGGGCCAAGGATAAAACTACATTTTGGAGATCAATTATAAATTGGAGATAAATTTGTGGTTGAACTATGAATAACGGTTAAAATTGCGATAAAATCACATTTTGGAGATCAAAACAGAAAAAAATGTGAAAGTTTAAGGACAAAAATGAAATTAAAAATAGCTTTTATGGCCAAAATGAAACTTATTCCATAGTTTGAAAACCAAAAATGAGATTTTAACCTTTGAGTGGAAATCAATGACTAAGATGCAAGAGAAACCAACGGTTAAGATGCAATAGAAATCGACATCTAAGATACATTGGAAAACGATGGCTAAGATTGCGCCACGTCAGCATTTTCTATTAAAATTTACGGAACAAAAACACATGTACCCTAGTTGCTAAACGACACATATCTCAGGTACCCAATGTGAGACGTTTTAAACCACACAGCAGTGATGTTAAATCGAGCCAAACCACATGTACGTTTTTTGTATTTTACCCTAAAATATAAGAAATAAGGATATACATAGTAGAGAGAAAAGTAGGAAGAGAGAGTGATTCTTTCAATCAACTGATATCACTAACTTTACAAAGTAGAGAGAAAAATATGAGGAGAGAGTGATTCTTTCATTCAACTGATATCACTAACTTTACATCAACACCTAAAGCCCCTATTAATAGGCTAAAGGATCTATAAGATGATAAACACGATTACAGCGAAAACTTCAAACTTCTATACATGAAGAATATCAAAAGTAAATTTTGGATATTCACAAACAATATTATTTATAACACTCCCCCTTGAATATTCACAATTTATTGATACGCATTACAAGCTGTCTCATTAAAAACCTTGCCAGGAAAACCCAGTGGGACAAAACCATGGCGAAGGGAAAAAGAGTACAGCGCGTATCTCCCCCTGATCATAACATCATTAAGAATCTTTTAATTGACGCATTCCAATTTGATAAACCAATTTCTCAAATGTTGCAATTGGTAATGCCTCCATAAATAAATCTGCTAAATTATCACTTGGTCGAATTTTTTGAACTTCTATGTCGCTGTGCTTTTGATATCACGAGTAAATTTGTTACTTTATCTTTTAGCTGAACTATACATGTCATATTATCTTCATAAAATAAGGTTGACACATTTCCCTGCAAAAACAAATTACACATCTTTTGGATGTGTTGAATTAGTAGCCTCAACTAAACACATTCTTTATTTTCCTTATGCATTGTTTCTGAAGATCAGATAATAAGCTAGCATCTACCTCATCAAGGAATGGTGAACTAAATTTATTTAAATAAAATAAGCCTTAATCTTTAAAATATTTTTCACTCCTTGTCAATGTCTTTTAATTAATGAAGAACTATATATCGCTAGCAAGTGTACCGAAAACATTAATCCTCTTATAACATTAAGATATGGTACTACAGGACCAAAGATTTTTGTCATCCTTTGAGGTTAATAGGATATTTTATAACTTCAAATGATTTATCTAATCATCATGGATGCACCTTGTCCGTGCACCTTATCCATGTGAAACTATCTTAATATACTTTCTATATAATATGAGTAATAACCTCACTATTATAATATGCTTAATTTGTAAGATGAGGCAAAATTTTATCTTTGCAAAACTAATTCTATCAATATTTTACTATGTTTTGAACTCTGTAGGAGTTTCAAAAATAATAAATATACACAGTATTGATCACACATTTTGATCCATATATCTTTATGAGAGCATATAGACAAATTGGACCATTTTTATATCATTCTTTTAAATAATATTTCTTGAGACAACTGTATTACATATATGTCCAGGTTTTTTTTTTCAAACTCATGTAGAATTTTATTTATCTTTATTGAACAAGAAATCTAGCATGCTTCCTATAACCTTTCAGGGATTTTCATATAAATTTCATTATCTAATAAGCCATATGAATGGACTATAACTAAAATCATTAGATGCATATCAAGTTTTTCATACATTGCCAGACTAATAAAATATTTGAAGGGATTACATCCATCTCCAGAGAATATGTCTTTACATAGTCAATGTGAGACCTTTGAGTTTGTATCTTACGACTTTATCCTTTCATTTTCATTGTGATTTTACTCATAAACTCATTTGTGAAAATATCTGGACATCATAGCTGTTAGAAAATAAGATAGTGAAAATATCCCAAGAGGGGGGGGATAAATTGGAATTTTAAAAACTTTTTCTGAGAATTCGTTCCTTATAAATTTTCCTGAGGAAATATAACGGTTCCTTAAACTTAGAAAAGTATATTCAAAAACTAGATTGTTCCTGAAAATATATTTCCTCGAAAAACTTTATCAGGAAGTTTGACTCCTCCTTGAATGGATTTCTTTTAAAATACTATTAAGAAATAACAACGATGTTCTTGAAGACAGTTTCCTTTAAAATCAGTATAGAATGAAGTACTTAAGTAAGTGAGTAAAAACAGTTTCCTTCACAAAACAGATGATGCAGGAAGTGTAAAGAGTTATGGAAAGGAACAACAACACAAGAACTTTATAGTGGTTCAAATAAGGGTTTAATTCTTGAAATGAAAGTTTCCCTTATCCTACATCCACTCCTCTAACCAACCAGCTAGAGGACCTTTTTATATATTGTATCCAATACAATCTACACAAGGCTTGGGATCACCTCACTGGTTTTACAACTTAACCCACAAATCACTCTAAGGACAGTCTCTAAGTATGTTGCTTCCTAAGGAATCACACACGGTTCACCTTCACAAGGTTTCACCCTAGAAGCTCACTTTTACTTCCTTAAAGATTTTACAAACACTCAAGAAGAAGAGAGTATTTTTCAGATTACCTCTCTAAGAGATTTCACTCAAGAACAGTAAGCACTAAGCTTCAGAAGTTTGCACACAACAGTAGGAAGGATGTTTAATCAGTTTGTATTGCACACAGCAAGTCTTTTTCACTTCGTTGAGAAGCTTCAACTTCAAAAGACCATCCTTCTATATGCTCAGAATATAGTCGTTGGAGAAGATAGGAGTGAATGCTTCAAACGGATACTTCCTCTGATTTGTAAATCATAGTTATTGGTGAATATGATTTTTGATTGTCCTGCAAAATAAAAGATAAAATCAGCTTGTAAAGATGATCTTGTTTAGCCGAGATTGTAGGCAGGCTTTGCGTAATTGGAGTATGAATCTTGCTAATTTAGAGTCAGACTTTTTCAATTTATTTTCTTTCCCAAACATAGATGATTTAGCATTGATGACAAGCGAAACAAATAAAGTAATCCAATCTTCCAATTGATCCTAATAAAGCACCTTTAAGAGAAAATTGAATTTCATGCCTTTAATATATTTATTTCCAAATTAAGTATATACCAAAATTTCATTTTTCGCTTTAATCATCAAGCATGAATAAAGTTTCATAGACCAAAGAATAATTATAAGTTCAGATTTATGCTTGAATTGGTCCAGAGAAATATATTGGACTGAAAAACATATTCTATGAACAATATAAGATTTAAAATTTACAAATTAGTCACAGTGTTCGATATAAGTTACTATATGTTGCAATTAAGTCCAAACAAATGATCAAACAAAATTTTTTGCGAATAATCAAAAATATATTATATTAAAATTTAGTACAACAATCTCCCCCTTTTTTATTATGGGGGAGATTTTGAAAGTTTTCATAAAATGAGAACAACTCCCCCGGAGTTTGTTCCTCCCCCATACTAAAACAGATAATGCATATATACATATCAGAAGTAGGAGAAGAGTGAAGAGTAGAGTAAGAATAGTGTACCTGATTAGCTTAAGGAAGTTCTTATAGTTTTAGATTGCTTCCTTAGGTTTTGCATAAAGATCATAGTTATAAAAACCGGACCGGACCGGTTGAACCGCGAACCGGTCAGTGGTCCGGTCCGAGTTGAGCACAAAACCGGGCAAACTGAGAACCGGTCAAAAACCGGGAAAACCGCCTTGAACCGGCCGGTTTTGAGGTTGAACCGGTTCAGTTTTTTTCTAGTTTTTTTTTTATTACTTTTTCTTGATTCAAATGATGTTATTTTAAAGAAATTTGTTTTTTATTATGTTCAGACTCAAAATAATACGTTATTTAATAGTTTTTACTTCAAAATTTGATTTTTTATCCTCCTAATTAATCACTTTCTTACTCAATCCAGCTTAAATTTAAAGAGTTTATTATATATTTTTATTATATTAAACTAAATATATTATTTTTTATTTATTTAATTATTAACGGTCCGACCCCGGTTGAACCATTGAACCTTGAACCGCTGTTTCGGCCGGTTCAATGACCGGTCCGGTTTTAATAACCTTGATAAAGATGCAAACTTCATATTCTTCTCCCCCTTTTGACATGATCAAAATGGGATGAAGGATGACCTGCATTTATCTTTAAAGTACAGCAAAACATATATATCCAAGCATGTATTTAACAAGCACATAGCAGCCAAATCCAGGGAATAGGACAAGCATAATGGACCTAGTGGCATTTAAACGATAGTCTAGCATGATAGATAAAGTAAACTGGCAACATTCATATCTGGCATCATATATAAACAATTTTCCACTAAAACTTAAGCATAAAAGCATGTATGAGAAGTGTAAGATACAAATAATTATTGCAAAAGACGAATCACTATGAAGGAAAACAATAAAGCAGCATGCAAAGTGCTCTCAATATTTCGGATTAATGAATTTACTTACAACTAAGAATAAAATAACTCTAAAAGTTAGACTTCATAGCTAAATGATCAATGACAATGAAGCAGCATAGAAAGTGCACTCAATATTTCAATATTTCGGACAGATAGTGAGATACAGAACCAAAAATAAAATAAAACCTGAAGAAACCAATTCCCTAAAGTCTTTTTTCAATTCATCCCTTCAAAGATTAATTATTGTGAGAAAGAAACAAAGAAATATGAAAAATTAAGTTATATGCAAAATAGATAACAACGATGAGTAACAAATAACAGCAAAGTGTTATTTGTTGATATCTCTTTCTCATCTATAAAATAGAAAGCTTGGGTAGGGGGAAGAAAAAGAAATTTTTTTATATATCTCACTGGTAAAATATATGCATTATGCATACTTTTACTGCTTATCTCATGTACACTAGTGAGGGAAGAACACTGTCATCTTTCTTTCTTAGCATGCATAGCTTGGACAACAGCTTCAAATTCTTCTTTCACTCTTTCAAAGACATTGGGACCTTTAACTTCATTGGTAGGAGTATTCTCATCAATATCATCATTCAATCCATGAGTTTCTTTGTGATGATGGTGTGGTGACTTATCATGGTGGATAATAGCTTCAATCTCTTCCTTAGCTCTCACAAAAATGTTCGGTTTCTTTCCACTATTTTCTGCAACACCACAATGAGTGCCATCGAGGGAACAAATTATCAGCCTTAAACTTAGAAAGTTGTAAGAGCATTGGATGATTTAAGTAGATACAACAGCAATTTTGGGCTACAACCTACAACAAAATAGAATAACTCCTATAATTCTTAAAATACAAACAGAGCAAGGCATCCAAAAGAATTAAAGAAAGGAATAACATTAGCAAACAGGTGGGCCTATTGGTGCTTCTATGAATATTCATTTGTTTAGTTATTCAAAAAAATTTGGTTTCATTCCACTATTTTCTGCCAACACCAAAATGAGCGCCATCAAGTGAACAAATAGTCAGCCTTAAACTTGGAAAGCTTCAAAAGCACTCCATAATTTAAGTTGATACAGCAGTAATTTTGGCTATCACATACAACAAAATAAAATAACATAACTCCTATAATTCTTATAAAACCAACGAGCAAGGCATCCAAAAGAAAAGAATAACATTAGCAAACAGGTGGTGACGTTGGTCCATTGGTGCTTCTATGAATATACATTTGTTTAGTTATTCAAACAGAAAACCACTGACTTATAAAATTATCATCATACATGAATCCCAACTATATATGAGAACATTATGTCGCCTTCAAACATAAAAGAACTACTTTCAAGAATGCCAACACAGTTTCTAGTAAGATAATCTCCAAATGACCAAGCATAAGCAACATTTCTAGAGATAACATACCTGAGGGTGAAACTGAGATTTTCTGTTTATCTTTAGACTCTGCCATTTTAGTTTCATCACTATATCAGATATCACAAAGGAAAACAAAAAAACAAGTAGGGATCAGAGTGTGATAACCACAATGTCAACCTTATTGACTTATTTTTACTTGGAAAGAAAAAGTAAAGGAAGGTACAATTTCAACCTTCTCTCAAGCGTGGGAGACTCTTTCTTGCGATGAAGGGCTTCAGTAATAGCCTCAAACTCCTCCTTTGCTCTCTCAAACACATTTGGGGCCTTAACATCATCTAATGGTGTATTCTCATTGATACCATTATATTTCACTCCATGAGTTTCCTTCAGATGCCTAGGCGATTTCTGATGATGCAATATTGCTTCAAATTCTTCCTTTGCTCTTTCAAGCAAATTGGGTGCTTTTACCTCCTTTTCATCTATCATATATATATATATATATATATATATACACACACACACACAAATCAACAACCAATAAGACATTCAAACTTGGTCAAAAACAATTTTCTTCCCATCATATTTCTAATAGATTTCAAATTTTCAATCCAACTAGAAAAGCCCCATTCCGTAATATAACATCCCCATCATGTTAAAACAGATAGGACCCACCACCAGCCACGGTCAGTAAAATCAATAGTTCAATTAAACAGTGAAGCCATTCGAGATCAATTAATGCAGAAGGATGAATGGATGCGTTAGGATTAGTACAGTAAAATACAAGCATTCTCAAATCAATGTCGAACCATACTAATCTCTGAAGTCAAACAAGAGTTAGGCATTTGATTAGAATCAATTAAAAAAAAACGAAAAACCTAATCGCTATAATCGTACCTGAAACAGAGGGTTTGGGGTTGAAATTAGAATCGGCCATGTAGGGCTAGTGGTTGTGAGAGATTGGTTTCAATGTGGAATGAGATCGAAATGAATCAATGATCAATTGGTTGAGGAGAGATTCACTCACTAAAATTGTGATTGAGGTTGACACGCGAAATGCATTTTCTGCGTCGTTTCTTACCAATTTCAATATTCTTTTTAGTTTAGAATGATTCGAGGGATAGGGAATGTAGTAGGATGAAAATGTTTCGATTCTTGTTCTCAAAATCTTTTATTTTTTCTAAAATTTTGTTAAAAAGCAATCGTTCGCCACATTTTTAATCTTCTTTATTTTCAATTATTTTAAAAAAAAGGTTTAAAATACAAGGTTATTTCATAATTTATTTTTTATGCATCCAAATGTTACACTAATTGTCAATTTTTTTTTCTATAATGTTCCGACTTTGCTCCCGACTAAGCTCATTTATCTTGCATAAGACACTAAATTGGAGGTTTGGATCCCTAAATGAGCCTCCAAAACTTAAGCCATTGGTCATGCAAAGTAACAATATCAAAATACATCACAATGAATCATACTTGAGGAGTTCTTTTATTTATAGGGTCCTCAAAGGTTATTGTCATAGGTTGGTTATGTAGGGTGGTCCCCTACTCAATCGTGCGCGGGCACGACATGCTCCTTTAACGGTTTTGGTGCTGACGTGTAAAGGGCATTGTTTCGATGCTGAGTGGGATAACCGAGCATCGGTGGGATGATAGGTCGGTTTGGGCCTTAGTTGGGTCCTTATTTCCTGGGCCTTCTCTATGCTAAGTCCATTACTCATCAGTTCTCAATTTTTTTTTTTGCAGTCAGTTTCATCTCTACTGTTTCACATTTTAGTCAATTTTATCCTTTGATATTACTTTAGTCAAATATTAACGATAGAATCTACGTGACTAATGATATGTAATGTAAAATTAATAGAAAAAGAAATTCAAATCTAAACTCAGATTGGAAAACAGAATGCAATTTATCGTTAATTTATTGAAAAAAAAATTAGTCAAAGGATAAAATTGACCAAAATGTAAATATTGGAGACAAATTTGATCACAAAAAATGAGAAAGAAATCGACAATTGATATAAAGTTTAAAGACGAAAATATTGTTATTAGAGGAATTGAAACAAAAAATAAAAACAGAACTAAAAACATTGCCTATTGTACAAGGATCACATTGGAGAGAGAGGACGTGTCGATACTTGATCATGGGCCTCAAAATTCGTTCGGCCTAACAAAAATGTAATGTGAGCCCGAAAATAAAAGTCCAAACAAAAAAGAAATCGGATTTAAAAAGCCTGAATATTACACGGACCGGACTCGGGCTTCTTTTCAAGTCTAGCCTGAAACCCGAACCCGAATAATATGTATATATTTTATAATTTGAAGTATAATATATTATAAAATGTATATATATATATATGATATTATATTGCAAAGTAAAATTGTTAATAATATATATAAAATTTATAGGATAACATGAGTGTAAAGAAAAATAAAATAATTGTATATAATTATGTATTTTATATTTCATAAAATACAATATCTATTATACATAACATAATTATTAATTCAACTATAGAAATTTAAATTGTTTGAAATGTAATTTAAATTTTATTATATGATTTTTTTGCTAAAAATTTTATTGTATGATCTTTTTATGTATAAATTGTGGAATATAAAATTTTAATGAAATATTTAATTAATTGATTTTATAATTTAAAAAAATCAAAAAATAAAAAATGAGCCCGAATAAAAACGAGCTCGTATTTGTTAAAAATAGGCTGAGTCCGACCCGAATAAAAATGGATTCGAACCTACTTTTTAAGTGTTATTACTCCTAAAACTCAGCTCGTATTTTAGCAAGTCCAGCCCTGACCAAGTCTAGACGTGTCTATTGAAGTTATATTTTGAATAGATGCAATATAATTATGGAATTGTTTGGGCCTTTGCGGCCAATATGAGAAACCAGAAGTTGAAATGATCAGGCTAAAAAACAAAAAGAAGTCGAAATGAGATTTTTAACCACTAAAACTTTGTATTGGCCCAAAAAAAATAAGGTAAAAGTATCCATTTCATCCCCAAAGTTTACACCTGCTGTCAATTTCGTCTTCAATCTTTCTTTGTTGTCAATTTCGTCCCCAATATTTTTTTCTGTCAATTCCATCCCTAATCTTTCACATTTTGGTCAATTTTATCCTTTGCTCTTCCTTTAGCTAAATATTGACGACAAAACCTGTGGCTAACGATATATAATATAAAATTAATAGAAAAAGAAACTCAAATCCTAACTTAGATTCAAAAACAGAATGCAGTCTATTGTTAATTTATTAAAAGAAGTTAGTCAAAGGATAAAATTGATGAAAATGTGAAAGATCGGGGACGAAATTGACAGTTGATGTAAAGTTTGGGGACGAAATTGACAGCAANGGACTAAATTGTTAACTTAGTAAAGAAAGAGAGACCAAATAGTAAATTTTCTCTTATTTTTAATTTCATAGACTATAGTTTTAAACATGGACGACCAGAAAGGGGTGGAGCCATATAATATAAGATAAGAGATTTAGCGGTTTGGCGGTTTGGTTCGGTTTGTGCGACGTCCAAACCAAACCGTTCATTTATCGGTTTGGTTCGGTTTCACCTTCGGTTCGGTTTGGTTTGGTTCGGTCAATCGGTTTGGTTCGATTTTAAACACTCCTAGATGCAGCTAAACAATTATAGTATTGTTTCACTATTTGCCACGTCACAAATGATGAGGACATTTCTGGAAAACAAATTCGTAAGTAACCTACACTTTTATAGTATAAAAGACAGTTCATTCAAACAATATTTGTAATCTTTTTATTTTATAAAATTTTGGCCAAAGTCCTATTTTGGTCCCTCTGTTATGCTCATTGTTTCAAATAGGTCCCTCAGTTATTTTTCGTTCCATATTGGTCCTTAAGTTATTCAAAACTTGTCAAAGTTGATCCCTCTAACGTTTTCCATCCATTTTTCTCTTAAAAAAAGAGGAAAAATAAACTTTCATCCCCAAAAGTTTTATTTTCTAATATTAAAGTCATTTTCTTTTTGTAATATGATCAAAACGTAAGAAAATGAAATAAACTAAGATTTTAAGTGAATTTGTTCAAAAACACAAAAGTTTTCTCTCTCTCACACCTCTCCCCCTCTATCTCGAACACCACTCTCTCTCTCTCTAATATTTTACATCAATTGTCAATTTTATCTTTAATATTTTACATTTTGATCAATTTTATCCTTTGACTAATTTCTTTTAACAAAATAATGATAGGCTGCATCTTGTTTTTCAATTTGAGTTAGGATTTAGATTTCTTTTTCTATCAATTTTACATTACATATCATGAGTCATACAAATTTTATCGTTAATATTTGGTTAAAATAAGAATAAACGATAAAATTGACCAAATTGTTAAATATTAGAGACAAAATGACTGTAAAAGAAATGAGAGACAAATTGACAGTTGATATAAAGTTTGGGAACATAATTAATGTTTTTTTCATTTTTTTTAAATAACAAAATAATCTTTTTTATTTTTTGTTTTTTATTTTGTTAATCAAATCATGTTTGGGGTAGCGTACTTAACCCATGACCCACAAAATTACCTTTGTAAATACATCCAGGGACTAAATCGAAAGAAACCTAAATGCTTTTGAGACAACAATGCATTTAAATGGGGACTGGATTGAAATAAAATCTTGAGAAAAGGGGAATTCTGAACTTATGGAAACTCATGGCTCCTTTTGCAATTATAACTAATCCTTTTTCAGTACCTGGGTCTAAACTGGGTCTAAACTACATAACACACCCATAAACTTCTTTTTCAATTTCGTTTTGGTCCATCTAACAAACGAAATAGGACTTGATTTAGTAAAAGAAGTTTGCGTGGGAGTAAAATGAAATTTCCTCATTTTTCATTTATTCTCCGTTCTCCCTTTTCTTCCGTCAGTGCAATCTGAATACTCGCTCAAAAAAGAGTACTCGCTCAAATGAGAATCCATTTTGATCATTTTGTTTTCACACGCTATTTCTTTCGGAAAACCCTATTCCGTGTTCTTCTGGTTTCAGAATTGTCAATTTTCTTCTTCCTTCGGTGTATTCTGATGGCAGCCATTGGAGGATCAAAGCGTCCAAGGATAGAAGACGATGAAATCAACCCAATCTGCGAGAATGATCCGATTTCAGGTACCGACTCTGTTTCGGAAGCAAAGATAAATTTAGAGCCTCTTCATTTGCCCCCATATGACACAGAAGCAACTAGAAGATACTATCAGCAGTCCAGGGAGAGTGAGGTATATATATATCTATGGAGTTACAGTTTTATATTTGCTTTATTGATTTTGCTTGTATATTTTGGGGTTACTTAGGGTTTGGCTTAATGTGAAATTTACAGGGGTTTGATGTTGATCACTACCCGACCATTAAATTGCTAGGCGGAATTGCTCCCATTAGAGAAATGAACGATAAAACTAAAAACGAAGTAGAAAGATGCAGCATAGCGGCAATACAAAATTATAACGAGGATAAGGTCGAATTGTTGCGTCTTACTTTTTATTTTTGTTTTAACTTCATCCTTGCTTGTTTATTTATGCTTTTGTTGTAGTATTAATTTCATTTTTGTTTATTTAGGATACAAACTTTGAATTTGTTGAGCTTGTCAAGGCCAATGGTCAGATCGTTTCTGGTGTTATGTATTATCTTACCTTTAAAGTAAAAGATCCTTCCGACGATACCTATGTGATTTTGCAAGCCAAAGTGTGGAGGGACCTAGCTAAAATAGCAAACGTTCAGTCTTGTAGGATAAAACCTACTCAATGAGGATGCCTTGGTTAGCCACCTTATTTGTATTCTATAATTTAGTAACATCACCATGCTAGCTCGTAGTCTCCTAGATATAACAGATAATTCTTCTTTGGAAGTGATCTAATAGATTATATTGTCCACCTTTACTGTTATATCCAAGGTTATTAAAACCGGACCGGCCATTGAACCAGCCGAAGGAGGGGTTCAAGGTTCAATGGTTCAACCGAAGTCCAACCGGGGTCGGACCGTTGATAAATAAATAAATTAAAAATAATAAAAAAACCTATATATGATAAAATTTTAATTCAAATATTCATAATTAGGTTACAAAATACAATTATAACATTAATATATTAATACAATTTTCATAAATTAACATGTATTAATATAGAGATAATCAATTTTCATAATGTTCAACAATATAATATCATCAAGTGACATTTTATGATCACTTTCTCTATCAAATTTTGGTTCATAATCAACATTCTCCTAGGAAGCATGGACACTTCATTTCGAAGGCGTGTCGCCGTGTCAGACACGTGTCAGTGTCCGACACTCGTATGACACCGACACGACACATATTCATAAATTTTAGAATATAAATTAATTTTTTGTAACTTTAACATGATATGCAAGAGAAAATAATAATAGATATGACATATATTATGAATAAAAATTGTAATTTTTAATTTTTTCATTAAAAATTAGGAATATTTAATTATTTATATATATAAATATATGCCGTGTCGTGTCGCGTAATTTTGAGAGTTTGACGTGTCGCTGTGTCCGTGTCCGTGTCGTGTCCCGTGTTCGTGTCAGTGTCCATGCTTCATAGACATTCTCTAATATTTGACCCATAATTATAAAAAAAGATCAAAAAAATCAAAAAAAAAAAGAAAAAAAAACCAGGATCGGTTCAACCGGTTTGCCTCCGGTTCAGGCCGGTTCTCTGCCTGGTTGGTTATTAAAACGACTCGGACCGGCCTAATGACCGGTTCCCGGTTCAACCGGTCGGACCGGCCGGTCCGGTTTTAATAACTATGGTTATATCAATTGAATAAGTTACTTCTAGGAGCCTCATGAATTGGTTGGGTACAAACTTCGACCCTGAGATTTATAGTTTATTTTCTAATACTGGTCTTGTTTGTGCTTTGGATAGGGGTGAGTTTAGAATAGTTAGTAAAACCTTTGGGTCTTTTGCACGATTCGTTCCATCCATTAGGTTGTTGCTGGTTAAAATGATTGAAATGTGATCATTTTTTGTCAGGTTTCTTATATTAATAAAGGAGATATCAGATAAGTATATAAGTCATGGAAAATTTCTTATACTTTTGTCATACTGATCTCCTATTACAAGATTTCATTATATATATTTTTCTCATTTAATTGGTTATGGAAAAAATGCCTTTTATATTCATTTCACTCTACATAGTCAAAGGCGAGAAGCCCTTGCGGTGCCAAGCTCGTAAACGCCTTAGACGAGAGGCTATAGAATGGCACCAACCTCAGCCAACTACAGTACTGTAATATGAAACAAATTGCTAGATATGTGTTAGAAAGATAAAATGTCACATTAAAACCAAATATGGATACTGTTCTCTAATCTGTATTAGAAGGACAAAATGTCACATTAAGAGAACAAGAATATCAGAAAAAGAAGAGCAATAGAAAAAGATAGGAAGAAAAATAGTAGAAGGATAGGAGGAAAAAAAAAAGAGAAACAAGAGGAGTAGGAACTGCATAGAAAATGTAGAAGAACAAGAAACAATATTGGAACTGGAAGAAAACTATGACATTTACTTGTAGTCTTGTACTGCTGACTTGCTCTACGTTAGTGACTTAATGTGTCTCTACCTTTCCTACATGAAAGCTGAAGTCTTGTATAAGCTTTTACTTTTACTTTTCGAATTGTTGCGTCTTACTTTTATTTTTGTTTTAGCTACATCCTTGCTTGTTTATGCTTTTGTAGTATTAATTTCATTTTTGTTTATTTAGGATACAAACTTTGAATTTGTTGAGCTTGTCAAGGCCAATCGTCAGATCGTTTCGGGTGTTATGTATTATATTACCTTCAAAGCAAGAGATACTTCCAACGGAATCCATGTGATTTTGCAAGCCAAAGTGAGGAGTGACCTAGCGGAAAATGCAATAGTTCATTTTTGTAGGATAAAACCTACTAAATGACGATGCCTTGGTTAGCCACTTTATCTTTATTCACTAATTTACTTCAGTTTTAAGAGCTTATGATGGTTTTATATATCTTTTTTGACAGTAACATCACCATGCTAACTCCTAGATAACAGATAATTCTTCTTTGTCAGTGATCTTGTAGACTATTTTGTTTGTCCTCTCTTAACTATTATATCAATTGAATGAGTTACTTTTATAGGAGCCGCATGAATTTTTAGTTTATATCTTAGGTGTACGTCTATTACTATAGTATGAAACAAATTGCTAGATATATATATATTAGAAAGATTAAAGGTCATATATATTAAAACCAAATAAGGCTACTGTTTGTATTAGAAAGACAATAAGTCACATTAAGAGAAAGAGAAGATCAGAAGAGAAGGAACAAAAAAATAGTAGAAAGGGTGGGATAACAGAAAAAGAAAAAGAAGAAAAGTAGGAACTGTAGAAAATACGTAGAAGAACAAGACTGAAACTGGAAGAAAACTATGACATTGCCTTACCTACATGAAAACTGAAGTCTTGGTTTCTTAAGTTTTTACACTGCGGATTGTCTGCCTTGTACTTCTGCCTAATTAGTGTGTCATAAATCACCAAGAATTCATCAAAAAATAAACAATTAATTATTTAATTTTTTTGAACAAAGAATTAGGCCATAGAGACATAGAGTACCTTAATAATTGTTTTTGGTAATAATGGCCCTAATAATTTATAAGTTATAACCCAACTAAATCTACTTATTTTTGTTAATATTTGATTTATTCGTCATGTGGGCCATGTGTTTTTCTATTATAATACTGTTTTACAGATTAGGGCATGTGTTTGGATGAGATTACAATCATATTATAATTTGATCATATTGTAAGTTAAAAAGCCATATTATAATTTGTAAGCAAACAAAATTATTTCATTTGATCAAATTATAATCAATTTATAATCTGATTATTAATGAAACCAAACAGTGTGAAACATTGTGAATGCATTTACTCTTATTACAAGATTTTTCAACTATAGGGAAATGTGCCACGCGAATTAAACTGAAATAGTCGAGACAAAACCTCATATAGGGATGGCAACGGATGGATATCCGATGGTTTTGCCACTATCCGTATCCATATCCGTTTATCCTAT
>QANZ01000178.1:0-55609 GCA_003254925.1 Chamaecrista fasciculata | reverse complement strand
AGCGAGTGCATAAATCAGGGACCGGAAAGTTATTTTACTCCTTAGATAACATATCTAACATATGCACACGAAAATGATCCATTAGACCACCACTATGTGATGCCCTGACAAACAACTCTTGCATATAGAATTGAAGAATCCAAATCCTATTTCCATGAAACAGAAAACCATCATGTACATAGAATTTATAAAAAGCACAATTTCTACATGCTTCAACAATACCAACATCAAAGCTCATCTTAAAATCATCACAACCAATTCTAGAATTAGAACAATCAAAAAAGTATTTTATAGGTGTAAGATGAGATTCTCCCTTCAAAGAATTCAATGACCACTTGAAACTATGTTCCAAATTATAACCATCTTCTTTGTTGAATTTCTTTGGCTTCCATAGCTCCTTTCTCTCCCATGAATCAAATGTTTCTCCAAACACAAAATCAATATGATCCACAAATTTTTCTTTTGGAAAAGCATACCCATGTTCCTACATCAAAGAAACATCACCACTAAACAAAGAATTGTTAGTGTTAGCAAAAATCAAAGACCTCTCTTTCTCATCAAAATATTTTACCTCATCACTCTGATTTTTACTCTCCATTGGACCATCAATTTTATTTTCCTCTTTTTTGGCCTCTTTTTGCTCATCATTCTTTTCACTCTTTTGAATTTTTTCTAATGAGCTCTCAATATTTCTTTCTTTTTCTCTCTCATTTTGCAGCTCACTCTCTTTTTTATCTTCCTCTTTTCTTTTCTCACAAACTTATTTTGAAGATATTGTCTCTTTCACCTTTTCATCTTGCACTTCAAATAGAGATTTAACACAATTAGTGTCATGAACTTCCTCTACAAGTGTAGAAACCCTTAGAACAGATTCATGTATTTCATCATATATCCTCTTATAGAATGATGGAGTATATCTCTTCCTCATGACTCTTTTCATCTCATCCCATGTAACAATAGGATTCTATTTATACTTCATTTGAGACCTTACCAAATTATCCCACCAAATCACAGCATGATCAGAAAATTCAATGGTTGCCAACTTCACCTTCTTAATTTCAGAATAATTATGACACTCAAAAATCATCTCAATTTTTTTCTCCCACTTTAAATAAGCTTCAGGATCATTTTTACCTTGAAAGGGTGGTATCTTCAATTTAATACTCCCAAGGTTATCATCTCTCCTATTTCTCCCTCCATGATTATTTCTCCCATGTCTCCTCCTATGTCTTTCCTCTCTATGCCTATCTCTCCCAACTTCAGATTCATTGTCAAACTCCTCCTCACTCCCACTATTTTCATCATACTCATCATCAATTTCATCATCATAATCCTCCCTAAGCGTCTCATGCCTCCTAGGATTGGACCGCCCTCTTTGTACATTGTTGATCCTTTCATCTTGCCTATCCATTCTATCCCTTATTTCCATAAACACAACATTCAAACGTTCAAACTGTTGTTGCATTGCCCTCATAGTACCCTCAACATTCATTGGGTTTCCACCACCACTTAAAGCCTCATCTACATTAGCCATGGAAAAGCTGAAAAAAAAAATATGTTAGTGAAATAAAACTCCTCACCGTTGAACACTCGTGTTTCACGCTAAGAAGACTTTTATCCACTCTAATGATCTCACACACTCTTGCCTTTTACCACTCTTGGTTCCTCTTGAGGCTCTTTAAAGAACTAGGTGACTTTAATCAAAACTTTCACAAATTGCAAAGTTAACCAAACACTTAGAGATCTTAAGAATTTAAGAAAGGCTCATAAAAAAAAAATGAATTTCAGAATGGAATTTAGAGAACAAATGACACAACATTCCAAAAATATGACAAGACATTAAAAAAAATGTTAATTCCTTCTGGTTTTTCTTTTATTTTCTTTTCGTTTTTTTTATCACTTTTTTTTCCTTTTTCTTTTCTTTTTAGTAGTAACTTTTTTTTGTTTCACTTTTTTTTTCCAAAATTAAAATACCAAGGAATCAACCAAAATTAGAAGAACAAACAAATTTGAACCCAGGATTTTCAAAAAACACTGATTCTAAAAATAGGCTATAACTTTGCGTAGAAAACTCCGATTTCGACGATTCCAAAACGAGATGAAAGATCACGTTCTGAAACATAAAAANGATTTCGACGATTCCAAAACGAGATGAAAGATCACGTTCTGAAACATAAGAAAGACCTATTACACGTCGGAAAACTCCACCGGAAAGTGGCCGAACGGACAGGTTTTTATCAACGTCCAGAAAAAAAAAAAAAAAAAAAAAAGATATGACCTGAATTTAGGTTGAAGCTCTGATACCAAATGGTGCGAACCCACGAGGGAAAATCCCACGAACCCACCACCAAGTTGAAATATACAACCCCAAGAAAGCTAAACAAAGGCCTAGATAATCACACTTCAACCCTTGAACTCGAACAAACAAAGACCCGAAGTGTTGAAAGACGCCACAAGGATGATCAAGCTTTGATAAGTCTATAAGTTCAATCAAGAACCCTAGAGAGAACACACTCTCACAAGTTGGATAAACCAAACTCACAATATTATAAACTCAAATCTGAAATTACAAAGTGTTAAGGGAATATTTATACTTTAAGTGAAAAGAAACCCTAATGGGTCATGAAACACTAAACCCAACTAATAAAAACCATAATGGACTTTTAAACATGAAGCCCAACTAATTAAAATAATAATGCTCATTTAAATGTCTTAAAAATACTAATGGACTTTAAATGATTTAGCCCAATATTAATAAAATTCGCACTAAACTAAAACTCAAAAATACAAACATCAAATTAAGCCCAAAATATGATTATTTAAGCCCAAATGAGTCTTCATATATGCAGCACTAGGTCTAATCTCTTTAAATTGAAGTCTTTGAGCCCAAATCAAGTTGTCCAGCTCATCTTTCAGCCCATATTTTTCAAGTGACGTTTTCAGCTTGATTTTTAATGAACCTTTGGCATGGTGTTTTGCATCATCCCCTCTCTCTTCAAAAGGATTTGACCCCCATATCTTTGTAATATGTCCTCCTTTTATTTCGCATCACGAAGTTAGTCATATCCCTATCATTTCAAGTCCGAATGCGATAAATTTGAAACTATGTTAACTCTTGAAAAGTATTCTCTGCCCAATTGAGATCATTAGCAAATGAAATTAAATCGCATCCCACAACTAGGATTTAGACTAATTTAAGAAATTATGGAAACATATATGATCAGTTTCATACACATGAAACCTTTTAAGACCAATTTAAAATACACCCCATACATGTGAGACCAATTTGAAGTTTTGACCTTTCTTAATTTAATAAACATGAATAGGATCTAAAATGATGAGGCTAGCACTATAATAATCAAGCCTTTCAAAACTCGACCTCGTCCTTCTCCTTTCACTATTCTATTGGAAAACACACAAAGAAACATATCCACCAATGGGAGTTTGGACTCTCAATTCTCAACAATGGCATGAAAACTTTTGCTAAAATAATAAGAGGTTATTAATTAAACTAGAAAATATATAAAAACTACAAGCCAATGGCCTTTAGCAGAGTTTCAACCTTCAACCCACCACCCACTTCTCCTTGTCTAAGTTCATCTCTACCAAGCCTAGCATTAGCTAAAGACACATCACGTATTGGACTTGGGATTTACAATAATTGAATTGAATAATAGTTTATGTTCTACAAGTGTGACAAAAATTAGGCTTTTCCCCAATAAAATATATTTATATCACTATCTAAGGAAAGAATAAAATTCTAGTGACACGGGAAGCGTTTGCATGTAGCATATACAATCCAATTTCCCCTGTGCAAGATTGCAAGAACATTTTCAATTACAGAAAGGAAAGGGGTCATTATGGTTTCCTCAAGGCAGATGCAGCACCCATTACAATGGCGAGAACAATGCCAAGACCAGCCCCAATTGATGCACCCACAGCTGCGGAATTCAATGAATTGGACTTGGCTTGAGCATTTCGGCTTGCACCCAACGACATCGCATGTTCTCGTGCCAACTCCATCATTAGTCTATCTCTAGCAAGTTCCTGAGGTGAAAGCATTTTCAAAGAAATTGATACTAATCAAGTGGGTTATAACTTATAACAAGCACATTGCTGTGAAAACTAAAAGCAGCAAAAACCCAGATAAAATGAATATATATATATATATATCTTTTTTTTTTTTTGGTAACAAAATACTTAAGTGGGGGTAAGCATCGGTATCCCACTAGGGTCAGGGAATACCTCTCTACCTCTTTGAGGATTTACAAGAGGAACCTACATATCACCCACCAAATAAGGCCCTCATATCGATCAAAGGATTCGAACCCTCACCCTTGTAGGGTAAGAGCCCAAACCTTAACCAACTGTGCCACTCCTTGGCTATATATATATCTATATATATCATATCACCTTACCTTACTTCTAAACAGAAATAGTTACTAGAGAACATCATCTTTTTAGACATTTTAGAGTCCATTAGTTTTGCCAGTTTCAGAATTTCTATAGTTACTGGATAGTTGATAGTAATTACTTTATTAAAAACTCTCTTGAGGGCTAAGGGCTTCTTTTTCCTTTACCTATGTCTCGTTTCCCTAAATAATTCTTAAAACCAAGTCAAGAAACTCCACATTAAACCCGTACTATGCAAAATGGCCTGGAATCATGACATAAAATTTTCTCACCTGAAATGAAGCCTCTTCATGACTACGAAGAACATGGTGGATTCGCTGACAAAGGGAGTTGACACCTTCTACTGGTAGAACAATCTCTTTTCTCTGGAAGGGCCTTCTAACAAAGTTAATAGGCGCAAATATAAGTTTTTGAACACCAATCCTTCTATTAAAATCTTCATCAGTCTGTGACAAAGAAGCCTCAGAAACACTGGCCATAACATATGGACAGGAATTTAAAACTTCAGTTGTGCTTGGAGATGCATGGTATGCTTTTAAAACTGCATCAATTGCTGCCTTTTGGTGGTGTGCGCTAACAGAGAACTTGTTTGTTATCGCCAGAACCCAAGGAATTCCAAGAGATTTGGCCTCATCCAGAAAAAGAGAAAGGACCGGCTTTTGTTGAGGCACACTAGAATTACTATATCGAGGTATGCTATGGGACAGGTTATGAACTAGAACAATCAAGTCTGTCTTCTGACTAAGATCACGGATTCCCAACCATAGTTCATCCCTGAAAAGAGAAGTTTCCCTATTCAGCTCCTGTAAGGGGAAAAGAGCGATGAGTATTGCCATTTTCTACATATTATATCCAAACTATAGAAAGAAACCAAGGAGAATACAAAACAAAAGAAAAGTTTATCTACATGCAGAGTTTCACTGCAACCTAACCTTCTATTGACAAGAAAAATATAGACACCATAAAAAGCATGCACCAGAATCTGTTTTGCTTTAATTACTGCAATATATTTTTTAATAAAATAAATGTCATTAGAAAGACACAAGAGAAAGTACATCCGTGTGGAACAAAACTGTTGAAAGAACTAATCGATTATTTGAAAGATGAGTGTTATGAACTAAATGGGAGTGTTAAAGAAATAGTATTTAAGTTTATTATTGTCTAAGTCTGAATAGTTATTTGGATATTCTCCGAAATTTTGATATTACCCAATTGCAAGGTATGGGACTTGTTACTTGAGTCCCATATTGGAAGTATAGGAGTCTGATGTGAGGCTCATATGAACCTTGAAGTTTGGCTCTCTCAAAGTTCATATCAGTTGTATTTTATCTTCCATTGCCCTCCACCTCCTGTCACTCTCTCTCCCACTCCCATACAGTGTGGGACACATGGATTGCAATTTGCAAAGCATGGTGGAATGCTAACTAGGGTTTCTAAATCCTGAATAAATACAGAGATTAAGAAAAAATTAAAAAAAAAAATATATATATATATATATATAAAAAGGGAAACCTGCATGTTTATTCCGCCAGAGTCACAATAGCACAAGCCATCTGCAATACCTTCTTTCACATCATCTTCTGAAATGAGATCCTCATTGATGGAAGTACTTAATTTACCTTTATTCAAAATTGCCTTTAAAAGAGTAGTTTTACCAGAACCCTGCATCCAAGTCAAGTAATGTTAGTCAAGAGATGAATAGTGAAATGAAATACATAAATATGCGGATTTCTTATACCTCCAGACCAACTAATCGAACCCTGCGAGTTCTGATATGAACCTCTTTAGAAACCGTGGTAAAATCGCTGGTGCAGAATATTAAAAAATTATTTAAACTTTCAGGACGAACTAACTTCTCCTTGTCAATAGGCCTTGAACTATGTTCTCCAACAAGACCAGTCTCTGAATTTACAGAAGGAAAAACAGGCATCAATGGGTCTACCACTGTTTGATGTTTTGGTGGCCTTTTTAGCGGAGGACCAACTAATACTCTCATCTTCTGTAAATCAGGCTGATTTCCATGATTTGAAGAATACTTTGGTGCAGAAGGAAAGGATTCAACTGTAGTTGAACACCTATTTTGAGATAGACAGATATATATATTATATACAAATCAATAACTATGTCCACAACTTATTTTCTAAGTATATGAGATACAGTTAATCAATCTTATATCAGTATTAAATAGATATAATAGCTGACAAAAATAGTTTAAAATTGGATCTTTCTCTCTCTCTCTCTCGTTTTTTTGTTTGGGGGGTCGGGGTGGAGTAGAATTGTAATATCCTAAGCCTTTTATCAATATCTGTTATAATTTGGTACCAATTCTGTTACAGTTTCAGTTTTGTGGTTATTCTTTTTTTTTTTTTTTGGCCGAAAGTTTTGTGGTTATTCTGTTAGGTGGTTATTTCTGTTTTGTTTTACATTTGCTGTTTAATATAGCTTATGTAATTTTTTCTGTTAGTTAGTTAGTTGAAGTTGTTGCAAAGGTATGAGTTATAAATACCTTGCATTATGCCCTCTAGACATACACACAGATTGTATCATTCAGACACAAAAGTGGAATAAAAGTGCCTGAATTATTCCCTTCACTTTCTCTCCTCTCTTCTCTCTTCTTTCTCTCGTACCTCTCTTCCCTAAATTCTCTGTTTTTGTGCTCTTGCTGCCCAGTCCAAGAAACCTGCATTTTTGGGTTTCTTTTGTGTCTTAAGGGTTCCTAAACTCTATGTTGTGAATATTTGTATTAATTAGGATATCAATTAGGAATTGATTGGATAGCAATTAGGGATTGATTGTAGCTGAATATTTATTCTCATTTATCTTGTTTCCTAGAATAGATTGAAAACTCTTGTATAAATACCCTATCATTTTCATGAATAAAATAACACAATTTCTCTCACTTATCATGGTATCAGAGCCTATTGTGATCCTCCACTAGTTTCTCTTTTCTTTCTAGCCATCATTTTCTTTTTCTCTCTTCCCACTACTGTGTTTCATTCCAGTAGGGCATTTTGAGGCTGTGTTTCATTCCAGCCATCAGTCTTTAGGGTTTTGTACGGCTGTGTGTCATTCCAGCCTTCACCTTCATTAGGGTTTTCTACTATCATCACTGCACCACACTGAAACAGGTCTTTGTCGGGATTTTCTTGGAACACGCACCCCACCACCGTGCTCATCGGCTTCCGATCGTCAAAACCCACCTTCCGCCGTCGCAGACCGCCGCTGCACGCGCCTCCACGCGCCGCTCGACCGTCCGCCGGAAATTTCACGCGCCGGCGCGTGACGCCGTTTCCTGCACCAGATTCTGCCGTTCTCGACGTCGCCGTGCTCGCCGGCATCTTCTGGTCTCATTTCTGGAGTTTGTTTGCCAATATCTCATACTTGTGTTGGTCTCCTCTTTCTTAATGGCGTGTTCATCATCTGTGACTACCTCAATTGCCCACATTGGTAATGTAACTGCTTGCCTTACTCATTCTCCTGAAATTGGTCCTTGGATTCTTGACTCAGGTGCCTCTGAACATATCTCTGGTAATAAACATTTGTTCACCCATATTTCTAACTCCTCTTCTCTTCCTTCCATTACTATAGCCAATGGTTGTAAAACTATTGCTACAGGAATTGGTCAAGCTCAAATTCTTCCTTCCTTATTTGTTGATTCTGTTCTTTATGTTCCAGAATCTCCCTTCAATCTTATCTCTGTTAGCAAATTAATTCGTTCTCACAATTGTTCTATTACCTTTGCTAATAATTGTGTTTCTATCCAGGATCGTAGTACGGGTCGGATGATTGGCATAGGCCGTGAATCAGAAGGATTGTACCATCTTTCACCTGTTACATCTCCAGTTGCATGCCCATCCAGTAGTTATCCGTCACTTCTTCACAATCATCTAGGACATCCAAGTGTTTCTAAACTTCGCCAAATGGGTGCCTCTCTTTCTACCTTGTCTTCCCTCCCGTGTGAGTCGTGTCAATTGGGTAAACACACACGTTCTTCCTTCTCTGGTATTCTCAATAGTCGATCCACCTCACCCTTTCAACTTGTTCACTCTGATGTTTGGGGTCCTAGTCATGTGCCTTCTGTTTTTGGTTTTCAGTACTTCGTAACCTTTATTGATGATTACTCTCGTTGTACATGGTTGTATTTGATGAAATCTCGTTCTGAGGTTTTTGATATCTTCCAAAGTTTTTGTGCTGAAATCAAAACTCAGTTTAACACTTCTGTTTCTATCTTGCGTTCTGATAATGCTAAGGAGTATTTTTCTACACCCTTTAAGACTTTTATGACCTCTCAGGGAATTCTACATCAGACATCTTGTCCTTATACCCCAAAACAAAATGGGATAGCCGAACGTAAGAATCGTCACCTTATTGAAACAGCTTGCACTTTACTTATTCATAATAATGTCCCTACCAAATTTTGGAGTGACGCAGTTCTCACTGCATGTTACCTGATCAATCGCATGCCTTCATCAACTTTAAATAATCAAATCCCTCATTCCTTGTTGTTTCCTACTGATCCTCTTTATCATCTTCCTCCTCGTGTCTTTGGTTGTGTTTGTTTTGTGCATGATCTAACCCCAGGAAAAGATAAACTCACGGCCAAATCCATCAAGTGTGTTTTTCTCGGCTATGCTCGACTCCAAAAGGGCTACCGATGTTATTGTCCAGCAACTCAAAGGTGTTTCACCTCTCCTGATGTGACCTTCTTTGAGTCTACTCCATTCTTCGAGTCACCTGTGTCTTCTAGTCCTCCTGTGACTGAAGTCCTTCCTGTTCTCCCAGAACCTTCACTCCAGGAACCACCTAGTCCTCCTCTTCAGACATATCATCGCCGCCCGCGTCCCGAAACCACAGGTCCTCCTTCTGACTCACAACCTTTGTCGGCTCCACTCGCTGCTCCAATCCAACCTCCACCAGAAAGTCCTCTGATTGCCATTCATAAAGGTATTCGTTCCACTCATAATCCTCATCCTGTTTATAATTTCTTGAGCTATCATCGTTTGTCTACTCCATATTATGTCTTTGTGTCTTCTTTGGACTCTGTTTCTATTCCTAAGACTACAGATGAAGCTCTTGCTCATCCTGGGTGGAGGCAAGCCATGTTTGATGAGATGTCTGCTTTACATTCCAATGGTACATGGGACTTGGTTTCTCTTCCTCCTGGAAAGTCTCCGATTGGTTGTCGGTGGGTCTATGCAGTCAAAGTTGGTCCAGATGGAAAGGTTGAACGACTCAAAGCTCGTTTGGTAGCCAAGGGATACACCCAAATCTTTGGCTTGGACTATGGTGATACTTTCTCTCCAGTTGCCAAAATTGTTTCGGTTCGTTTCTTCTTATCAATTGTGGCTATTCGTCACTGGCCACTTTATCAGCTTGACATTAAGAATGCCTTCCTTCATGGTGAACTAGAAGAAGAAGTCTATATGGAGCAACCACCTAGATTTGTTGCTCAGGGGGAGTATGGGAAAGTATGCCGACTTCGCCGCTCTCTTTACGGTCTCAAACAATCCCCAAGAGCTTGGTTTGGCCGATTCAGTTCTGTAATTCAAGATTTTGGGATGACTCGCAGTGAGGCGGATCACACAGTCTTCTTTCGCCATACTGCAAATGGCAAGTGCATTTACATGGTCGTATATGTGGATGACATTGTTATCACAGGCGATGATGATGAAGGTATTGCCCAACTCAAACAACATCTGTGTAACCACTTCCAAACTAAAGATTTAAGAAAGCTCAAGTATTTTCTGGGAATTGAGGTTGCCCAATCAAGTACTGGTGTGGCCATTTCACAACGGAAGTATGCACTTGACTTGTTAGAAGAGGCTGGCATGATGAATTGCAAACCAATTGAAACTCCAATGGATCCGAATGTTAGACTCTATCCAGGACAGGGGGAGCTAATAAACAATCCTGAAAGATATCGAAGACTTGTGGGAAAACTGAATTATCTCACTATCACTCGTCCAGACATATCGTTTGTTGTGAGTGTAGTTAGTCAGTTTTTACAATCACCATGTGATAGTCATTGGGATGCGGTTGTTCGGATTCTTCGCTACATTAAAGGAGCGCCAGGACAGGGATTATTATATGAGAATAAAGGAAACTCCCAAATTGTTGGCTTTTCAAATGCTGATTGGGCTGGTTCACCAGATGATAGGCGATCCACATCTGGATATTGCGTTTTAATTGGGGGTAACCTAGTCTCTTGGAAAAGTAAGAAACAAAATGTGGTTGCAAGGTCTAGTGCAGAAGCTGAGTATCGGGCTATGACTTTAGCAACTTGTGAATTAGTATGGTTGAAACAACTTCTTCAAGAGATGAAATTTGGAGACATACACAAAATGAGGCTGGTATGTGATAACCAAGCAGCTATGCACATTGCCTCAAATCCAGTGTTTCATGAAAGGACCAAACACATTGAAATTGATTGTCACTTTATTAGAGAGAAGATTCAGTCCGGATGCCTTGCTACTCGGTTTGTTAATTCAAATGATCAGCTGGCAGATATTCTCACTAAATCTCTCAGAGGTCCTCGAATTAAATATCTATGTGGCAAGCTTGGTGCCTATGACATATATGCTCCAGCTTGAGGGGGAGTGTTGTGAATATTTGTATTAATTAGGATATCAATTAGGAATTGATTGGATAGCAATTAGGGATTGATTGTAGCTGAATATTTATTCTCATTTATCTTGTTTCCTAGAATAGATTGAAAACTCTTGTATAAATACCCTATCATTTTCAAATATAAAATAACACAATTTCTCTCACTTATCACTCTACAATATCAGATACTAACTACTTCACCATGTTGCTCCATTTCCAACAAATACAACAAAAATTCTCAGCAGGAAAAAACTTTCCAAAACAATTATCAGTAAGATGATATATATTGTTTATTGCAGGGAAATAACCCGTACCAGTTACCATTCACTTGAGCATGGACTAGCGTAAACAGGTGCAACCCAAAACCAGTAATGTCAACTTTCAGTTGTTCTCCATTTTTTGAACCAGGCATACCATTCCATCCCAGAGGAGCAATTGAAGTTGCAGTACGAATAACTGGGGACTCTACTATGTGGCCAAGTTCCACAGTCCCTGCAATTGCAAGTCCAAGCCATTGCTGTAGATGAGGGAACTGCTGCCATTGATCCATCCCTAAGAAAGATGATGCATTATCACTCATGCACAAATCATAGATTCTGCAACCAAAAAGGAAAATTAAAAACAGAAGAAAGAACAATAATTACCATTCTGAAACTTTAGAATTAAAAAGCATTATCAGAAGCTACCAAAAAAGAAAGGCCTAGAAATTCAAGTTTTATGCATGTCCTTGAAAATCTATCCAACAGCTAGAGACCAATTGGGTTGGACATAATCAAGTGATGAGGAAATGGTTCATGGTCATATAAGTCAAGAACTCCCACAATATATTTTGATAACCCCTAACAGATTGAGCAAAATACTTCAGGACCCCATTTTACTCAACCAAGTCAGACCAACCAAATGTTTAAGAATCTAAGCCCTACCCTTTGTCACAGATGCGCTACCAGACTATCAAAAATCAAACGGGTCTACTCTGTGCCAATCTTCTTCAAGTTAATCAAGAGTTGTTGCCACATTTGAATGAGTGTATAGAATTTAAATTGGCAGAAAATAAGTGGTTCAAAGGGTGCAGAATTCAGCAGGCTCTTTCTCTTGGAATAAACATAAACCAGGCATAGCTACTCAGACTTAAACCCCCATCTTCCTTCTTAAACAACTACAAGCCCAGAGTGCACAATAATCATAATCATCTGATACACAATTCATAGTTGTTTGCTGACCAGAATTATTCAGAGAATCACTGAATTTGTGAGTCACTAGTTAATCAGGTATTCAGGTGTTGTTGCCACCTCTTTAAGAAAAAATTATTTTATCAAACTTCAGGGAAAGACCTTCGTGTAGACAAGTATCGAGAGAGAGATTGGGAGAGTTCTACATGGATTCGAAGGACACTGGACTAGGGGTGGGCTGATTCATGGCTAGGCCAAGTTCAGGTTGGGCTTGGTCTTGCTAATAACACATATTGTACAATAAAAAGCCAAGACCTGGCCATGCTTCAACTTCAATAACAAGTTGGGCAATGTTTTATGTTTTAAAGCCCAATCCTGTTTCTATAATTTAGTAAGAAATATAATATTTAAATAGCCAATTTAATAATACATCGTCAAGCCAAATTCAGTGTCACCCTTGCAACTCAAACAAATCTAGAGAACAACGCCCCAAATATATTAGAGCTGCTTTGCCGTTAGTTTTAAATTCTGCAGGGCCAGACCAGGCTGACACTGAGAATAAATATAAGCCCTATCCCAACAAGGTTTTCAAATATGGGCTTATTTTTGTCCAAACCCAGCCCTTAGGCATCTAATACAAAGCCTAAGCAAGCAACCCAAGAAACCAGGCTAAATTTGATAACCTTTCTGGACTAGTATCTGAAATGTGCTCACTTTGAAATAGGGAATGGACTCAAGCAATAAGTGGAACTATTTGAATGGCGAGCATTGAAATTTAAGTAAGGAAACACAGAGCCATAAATAATTCTTATGAGTCATAGCAACGAATCAAAGACAATTGTTAACAATACTGTATGTTAAATAAGCCAAATAGTATTCTACATAGTATTATTAACTACCTTTGGAATCGAGACCGATATGACTTCATTGAATGAGATTGAAGTCTTTCCTTCAATTCCGCAATGACAGATCCAACCTGAAAATGTCTTTGCCAGAAGAAAGCAAAGAAAATGAGAGAACTTATACTCCAGATATAAAATTGGAAACCTATAACAACTTTACAAGTCTCGGGGCCAAAAGACAGGATAAGTGAGCTATACAAAAGATGGATTAGCAAGGAAGCTCATACCGATGTCAGCTTTGAGTACTCTGCACCTGATAGTGTCTCTACGGAGGAATTTCCCAATAAATAGAGCTGTTTTACAAGAAACATGTTCAGATGGATTCACTACTCTACTAAAAAGAGAAAACAGCATGCCTAGCATATAAAAACTTAAGATTAAACATTATTGAAGAAAATCATGAAAGACTGGTACATACAAATATGATCATTCAACTCTTTTAGCATTGATGCTACATACAAATATGATTATGTATTGATAAGGGAAAAAAAAGACTGGTAGGTATAGTGCTCTACACCTAGCCACTTATATAATGACAACTTGTTTTTCAGGGAAGAGAGAGGTATCACTAAACCAACAGAAACAAGTTAAAGGTGTCATTAATGGACATGGAGATTGTCATTCATTCCAAGGGAATATACATGAGACCAGGAATAGCATTTAATTTTCTTTTCAAGTTACTTTTTCTTGAAGTTTATACTAACAGCACCTTGTCTGAGGATGTTATCATAGCTGAAAATATTACAATATTGTGTAATCTTGTATCTATCTTCTGCTTTGTAAGAGCTACAGTAACAATGCACCTGCAATTGGCCTAAGAGCTCATTGCATGGTTGTTGAGAATTATGGCAGCAGACACAGGGAAAGGAAGAGAGGGAATAGGAAAAAGGTTAAAGGCCAACTCCATGGACTTCACCTATATTAATAGTGGGAAACTACGCACAATCTTGTAGTTCTATAAGTAATCCCCTAGAATTACTCCATAAAACACACAACCATTGATTCTAGCTTATACCTGTCAAGTTACTTTCCCATTCAGTACTCAAATTAACAGAAAAACATCTGAAAAACTGTTGAATAGTCTTGTCATACAAGCTTTGAAACATATGGATTTCGTATCAGTTGGAGTAAAACGAAGTTTATGGAATGCAAATTTAGTGGAAGGGAAGCTGATAACTGATTCTAGGAATGAGGTGCAACTTGGAGATCATCCCATACAACATGTCACAAGTTTGAAGTAGGGTAAATGAAGTGGAGGAAGGCTTCAAGGGTTATTTGTGATAAAAGAGTACCACTCAAAGTAAAAATAAAATTTTATCGCAAGGCTATAAGACCTGCTTTATTGTATGCTATCGAGAAAAGGTTGGGGTAGACAAGTCATAGAAAAGTTGGTTGAAACATGCCTTAGGTGGTTTGATCATATACAAGGAAGAACTTTAGAGGCTCTGGTACGTAGAGTAGTATGGAGGATAGCCCAATATTTTGAGGAAGTGGTAGACCAAAGAAAACTATTGGTGAAACTATTCAGAAATATTTAGTCATTAATAACCAAACCATGGAAATATGCAAAGACAGAGCACACTAGCTTCAGTTGATTCATATAGCCAACCACACCTAGTGGGAAAAGGCTTTGCTTAGTGTTGTTGCATTGAATAATTTTGTCAATATTAGTCATGTCAACATTCCTGGCAATAGTTATTGCAATTTCTGGAAACAGTACTTTGGCTTCATATGAGATAGTAGGGTGGTTATTGCCCTAACAATGTGAGAGTCATAATATATATAAGAGATCCAAATGCACAGAGCTTTTTTTTTTGTCTAATTTTTTATAAGATTAAGGAACTCTAAGGAAAGGGTTAAAGGCTTTGTTTTGTGCTCAACTCTCCACAAAAATACCGTGATGCTCAAAGCTAGTTGAGTAGCATTCGTACAAATCTAAAACGAGGGCCTCAAAGGTAATCATCTCAGTTCAACCTTTGCTTGCCCCTTTTGGGATCCTAGGCATGGCATTAGGGCTCAAACCAGGCTTGGAGTGATCTATCTTTAGTTACTTATTGAGAGATTCAAAATCCTTAGTAACTCTCCGCAGAACTTCATTGATGATGTTAGGCCACATATTTATAGAGTAGAGGGAGTAACTAATTACCCTTATCATGAAGTTTAAAATTTTAGTAAAATAGTATAAGAAAATTAATTATAGAAAAGATATTTGAACTTAAATTTAAATTAGGAAAATCCCAACAAGACACTATCTTGTTTCATACTTACCAATAATTTTAGCACCAGAAATTTTTTTTTAAAAAAAAAAAAAGATCATTTACCCCTTCTTCAAATAGAGGCAATACAGAAAAAGAAAGGAACAAAAGGTTGGAGAACAAATTTCCAACAAAGACAGCCAAAAGTATATTCAAAATCATGCAATGAATGAAAAAGAAAAAGAATTAATATCATGCAAATGCATCTTTACATTCACTGTTTGGAAATAGACTAATTTTTGGATTAATTATTGACCCCTTGACTTCACAAATAGTAAAGCCACAAAACTCTGAGTTGAAGTGTCTAACCATTAAAAATAAAAAAGAGGGCAGGACCAATAAATTAGTACACCCCCCAGACTCAACTGCTTTAAACTGTGTCCCATATAAAATGTTAACCAGACACACAAGTACTAGTTTTGAGCTAGTAATCAAGAAATGAAAGATACAATGGAAGATGACAAGACTTAATATATACCTGCCCAAATGGCACATATGAAGGTAAATATGGCACTCTGCGCCATTTCCCTTTATCTCCAGTAATAGTACCGTTCTTCATGTCTGTTTTCCCATTTGTTACCTCCGTAGCATGTTTATCAGCATTTGGAAGTGGCTTGAGTGATATGCTATCAGAGCCCTCTTGTATTTCAAGAGACTGTGGTTCAACTACTTCCTCATCAATCAAAGTATTGGAAAGAGAATCAGACACTGAAGTTGTTTCAACAGAAGTAACTTGTCTTTCCCTGCGTTTACTAAGTTGTCTTCGTAATCCTTCCAATGGAACTAACCTAGAGAGTCTCCAGAAGGATCTCTGCACAGGACCCATCCCCAAAACCAACTGCTCTCCCTCATTCTCTTTGTCCTTTTCCACCCCTTGCCCATTTTTTTTTAATGACAAATGAGTTTCATTTTCAGGGGGAACCAACTGAGGTTGAGCATTATAATGATGAAAATAAGCTGGAGACAGTATTCGGGGGATTAGATCCTCTGGAATGCAGTAGCTCTTGAAATAATGCTGCCAGCCTTTACTATTAACATAGCTGAAAAGAAAGAAAAAAGGGGAGGAATGTGATAAATCTATAAATTTTTCATATTAGTCAAAGGAGGGAAATTAAACTATTAAGAAACGAGGGGTGCCAAAGACAATGAAAACCTACTCCTTTAGGGCAGCATTTCCAACGGGGGGCTGAGAAAACGTTATACATTTGATAGAGACCTTCTCATTCTCCTTTGATGGAGATGTTGCAGCAATTACCCTCAAAATGGCAAGCGTAGCCAATGCAGCTACCTATGTAGATGAGGAGCTGAGTATACAAGATTTCTTAATATACAAAAAGCATTGTTTATAGATCAAAATGGATGAATAAAACTCACTGCTCCACCAAGTGAATGACCACATAAAACAAGTTTGCGCTTTTTCTTCTGAGCAAGTCTATACAATTCCAAAGCAGGTATTCCTTTAGCACGAGCCATAAAACCCTGAGAAGAAATACCAAAGCCAATCATTAGAACCAAGAGGAGACCATATGTACTCATGCAATATATCACAAAGTATCCAGAAGAATCAAAGCTTATAGAGGCCATGTATATTAGTTATGATTCTCCAACCAAATTACATAACAACTTACTTCCTCGATTGAAATACCATGAGCGTAATGAGATGACAACTTTAAAAATCAACATATTGACCAAAAAAAAAAACTTAAAAAATCAACAAACAGGACTCCATGGTGATTAAACTACAGTTATAAATTTACAAATTATTGCAGAAACAAAGAGATTCACATAAAGATAAAAAAGACTTATTTACCCGATGTGCAGCAGGTTGTGATTTACTCTTCAATTGCTTAGACCTAGATTCTAGGGACAACATATTTTCCCCTTTCCCATTTTGGTTTCCGCCCTGGTCATAATCAGTTGCTGCATGTCCTTCAGGTTCCTCAGCAACGTCCTCATGAAAGATTGCACCTTGAAGTATATTTGCATCAGCAATTACATCCCTTTCAGAAAAAACAGAAGACAAAGAAAAATCATATTCCTGGAGTAGTAATGGCTTGAAATGCTGAAACAAAGGATCATCTAAAAAAGCACCCACTTGTACTGCTTTGTTCCTATGAAAGAAGCAAATAATGTATCTCCAGCCTCAGCCAACAAATACCTGTGACAATACAATCAAATAAATCAGCATATATAATATTCATAAAAATCAAGTTTCACCCAAAATTGATCTTCAATGGTAAAACAAATCAAACTAATAAAACTTCTAATACCAAGTATGCACATGTCGATTAGCTTATCTTTTAATTATTTAGTAGATTATATTATGAGTTTATTTTGTTTATATTAATTAGATTTATTTAGCATTGTCTTTTAGTTTAGTTACATAACCAACTGGGCTACATTTGTTGCCCGCTATAAAAAGGTTATATGTGAAACCTATTTCTAGATCAACCATCTAACGAATTGATTGAGCCTAAGGATCTCAACTTTGCGTCCTAATTCTTCATGGTGTTAGAACCAAGTTAATCAACCAAATCTCTCCCAAACTCAACATCCCATTCCCAGCACACACTGATTCAATCAGCCAAATTACCATGTCCACAACTTCCTATTCAGCACTCAACATGAGGGGACAGCAATGTCATTTCAACCCTATTCTGCAGAGATGGTGTCAACTGTCCAGGAGTCTTCACCAGTTTCTGCCACCAACCACAAATTGACTGGGCAGAATTACCTCCAATGGAAGCTGTCCATTCTGATGTTTCTATGAGGAAGAGAAAAAGAGGACGATGTCAATGAAAAATATGTGGCAGCTGAGAAGATAGACCCCACACTAAAGGCATAGGATGGCAAAATTCAATAAAGTAACATCGTGGTTAATCAACTCAATGACTAAGAGGAAGGTGAAACTTGATCCTATGTCCGACAGCTTGAGATATTTGGGAGGAAGCTCAGGAATCATACTCCAGTAATCCACCACAGACAATAAAGTGGAGATTCTCCAGATAGAAGACCTCCTTCATGGCCACAAACAAGGAGAAAAATTAGTGATCCAATACTCCTCTTCATTGTATAGGTATTAGCAAAGGATTGATGTACTAGAGACCTATAATTGGAGTAGTTCAGATGATGCAACACTTTACAAGAAGATTGAAGAACGCGAAACAAGGTACTGTATATATTTGAAGTAACCATTACAAGGTACTGTATATATTTGAAGTATTGTAGCTTGAAGAAGCAAGAAATAATCAGTGGGCTAAAATAGTGCAGAATCTGAGTATAGAGCACTATCTCAAGGCATATGTGAGCGAATATGTCAGCAAAGACTACTTAATGAGTTAAGGATCCTTTTGAAGGAACCGTGAACACTCCATGTGACAACTCGGCTGGACTTAGTATAGCCCAAAACCCTATTCAATCTGTCATGATAGGACAAAGTATAGCCCAAAACCCTTCCACATTTTATTAAGGAGAAAGTTGAGACAGGCATCATCGATTACCATATAAACTAGGAAAACATTAAGTAACTGATATATTGACTAAATCATAGACAAGGAAACACTTCGAAGAATTACGATCCAAGCTTGGAATGAAGAATATCTCCAGTCCAGGTTAAGGAGTGTCGGATAATTCCTATCCCTTTTATTTTAAGGGCTTCTTCACTTATCTTAGTTTACTTAGTAATGAATTAAATTAGCTTATCTTTTATGTTTAATTATTTAGTATATTAGTAATTAGTTTACTTTTTTGCTTTGGTTATCTTTGTATTTATCATTATCCTTTAGCTTCTCTTAGCATAGTCACCTAGCTCACTGGGTTGCTATTGTTGCCCACAAGGCCACAATAAAGCCTATCTCTAAATCAATAAATTAATGCATTGACTGAGGTCAACAATCTTAACGTTGCTTCCTAATTCTCAATGACTTAGTATGAAAACCTACTACCTAAATCCCCAGCAAAGTGCTTGCCATTATATTAGTACCTGATAGAGACCCAAGTGACTTGGGGAACCCTTCCTCAAAAGCTATATGTTGAAAGGAGAGAACCAAGGCACTTAAGTACTCCACCGAACATCTCATTTCGATGTAGGACTTAGGCATCCCATACTATC
Organism: Chamaecrista fasciculata; assembly: GCA_003254925.1. Classification (NCBI taxonomy): domain Eukaryota; kingdom Viridiplantae; phylum Streptophyta; class Magnoliopsida; order Fabales; family Fabaceae; genus Chamaecrista; species Chamaecrista fasciculata. Next base: position 36,153 of record QANZ01000178.1, on the reverse strand, counting down.
CAAGACCCTATCAGTATGCCTCTTAAAAAGTGAGCTCTCATATTGCATAGGAAACCAATTTAAAAAAAAAAAAAAAANAAAAAAAAAAAAAAAAAAAAAAAAAAAAAAAACTGAAACTAAATGCTACCTTAAAATGACAAGAATAAAAAGTGGCAGATGAGCCATTAGTAAAAAGAACCAGAGAAATAAGAGACAACAAAAAGTAATAATTTGAGAGGATTCAATCAAATTAAGAATGGCAAACCTATGAGGAACATGATCTAAAGAAGGCTGCACCCGCTCCAAAGAAACAACTTGTCCACCAAAATCAGCCTTAAATTTATTTACAGCTCGAATCATCTCAGTTGCAGGTCTCTATGAAGGAAAGGTAAAGATCACATAAATGCAGGCCATTCACAAATCATAATTAACTTATAAACATTCCAGCGAGGTACAAATAAGCAATCATTAAGGTTTTAAAAACCAAATTAATTATAAGTGTTTGTCAAGAGAGAATATTTATTTCTAATAATTCGTAGGTCATAGTTAAGTAATAAATACTCTTAGCTCTTTATCTGAATGAATAGGAATCAACAGAATGGAAAGGGAATTTTAAGGAAAGGGATGGAATTTGATGAGATCAAAATAACTTCAAGAAAAGTCCCCTCAAATGTAAGTCATTGAATGGGAAGCACCAAGTCACTTAAGAACTCCACCAAGTAGCCCATATTACTCAACGTGGGATTTGGGCATCGATACTACCATAATCCACATCTTAGTACCATCTCTAGTGAGTCAACATCCTGATGGCTACACGCAACTGATTAATTTTTATTCTATTCTAAAGGGACTCTATTTTAATTTTGTACCTACAGCACTCACCATTCCATTCATTTTTACCTGAACTCGCAAACAAAGGCAAAGAAAATTTCCTCTCTTTCCTTATCAAACTTCAAAGCAGTGAACTAAGTCTACTCTTACCTTTCCATTCCATTCCATTCTCTATGAAACTTTTGAACAAATCTCAAGGCAGTAATGTTAATTGAACAACATATTACAGTTATATGGAAGTAAAATTCCACAAGGTAACAAACTTTAAAGAATGTCTTGATTGCAGTCATAGTTATGCTCAATAAGGGAAAAACTCAATGCCTTATCTAATCTTAGGAGTGGCAATCTGGCTAATATAGTCAATATTCGTGAGCTCTATACAAGAGTCCCAGAACAAAACAAAAACAAAAAAGATACTTCCCTTAGCTCTAGTACAGTTCTAAAATATTAAAAACAGAAAAAGAAAAAGAATAAACACAATTTTACAGAGAATAATTTCCACAAGAAAAATGCAACAGTGGCTGATTATATACAATGACAGCTAATGAGCAGCCACTGGAGCTCAACATTAGTTCCAACCTTCAGGTGTTGAGTGATGAGTGACAATGCGAAAAACATAAGAGGAAAAATGACATCTCCTTGGGTTCACTGTTATAAATTCAAAACTGTCACCCTACTACTTCGCCTTTTGGACTCAATTTTTTATAGTTTATGATCTGTTCAACCTTAAGATGCTCAATTATTTTGACAACATTAATTATTGGTTTTAGTCCTTAAATTGGAGTAGATCCAAGGCCAAATCTCTGATAAGCTTATTATTTGATATGTTCCATCTATTTTGAAGAAAAATGAGGAATTTTTAACTTTGGAGGCCAGGGTTGAAATGCTAATCTTCGGCAATAAGTTGAGTAAGTGACCATCAAAGAATCATGAGCATGGACATCCCACCAAAAACCAAAGTTAAGACAATTGTGATGGAAAAATTTAAAATACAAAGACATACTATGTAATAGAAAATTATTTTTATATAAATATGTCTAGTATGTGTTATGAACACGTTCAATAAGTATTTAACAAATATTTCTGCTGCTAAGAGTACTATTCGGAGGCGTCGAAGTATCAACTGTAGTCTCATATGCATAGTTACTACAACATTTTATTCAAAGAAAGAAGAGTATTACAAAGAATGAGGACAAGAAATGCTCATAGAACAAACATAAAAGGAAAAAATAAAAAAAAAAACACATTAGCACAAAAGAGCTTTCCAATCCCAGTATATTTCCATTACAAGAAATTATCAAAATATGCCATTGACCTTAAAAATGTAGACAAGCCATAACTACTTTATTCGACAAAACAAGATACTTGTTTTTCTCCAAATTCCAAAATCACTTAATCAAAGCCTCCATAGAATTTAGTCTTATGAGACCTACAAGTTTGAAGTAAATCATCCATATCTATGAAGTACTTAGTCTCCAAAAAACCAAAGAAAAGAACATTTGGATCACCAAAAAGAATTAGACGAACCTTAGCCATCAATTATATTCTAGGATTAGGAAAGAACCTTAGCCATCCAAAAAGAATTAGACGAACAAAGAAAAGAACATTTGGATCACCAATTAAAAATTAAAATAAGAATTTGCAAGCATTAGAACTTGAGAAATAAGGAATCCAAAGACCATATTGTTCTATCTAGCAAAGTACAAGCAGAGAAAGAACCAAGGATGTCCACTAAAATGGAACAACAGTTTACATCTCTTTCATTTTGGTTCCTTGAAAACAAAAATTCCAAGAAAGATCAGAAACTTGTAAAGTAAGGGGCTCGGTGCAAAGGTGATGATAAAAAATTTATGGATATTGTGAATTATGCTTTAGGACCCAAAAAACCCCAAGTTTTCTTAAATAACTCAATTAGACTTCAAATTATTTTCCATATTAACGCTCCCACATTACGACGCTGCTTCCCACTCAGGCACAACAATGAAGTTCCCGAATTCACAATGCAAGACAGCATTTACTATTGAAAAAAACATAAGAATGGAACCATGTCTATGTTCAACTAGTATCATGAAACACCCACTACCAGATAGGTTGTTCTTGTCACAGGGCCTATGTCCTGGCTTCTTATCTTCCAAACTCAAGATGGAAATACAATCCAGCAAAAACAACAAGAGTTTCCACAGACATTAAAGTATCAAAATGCACTTCCATATCATAATCCTATTGGTAGCTTCAACCCCATCTAGGGACTCAAGTAAAATTCCCAAAAAAACTTTGCAATTTGATACAATTATCATTGAGAGAAAAACCCACAATTGGCAAAACTTGTGTCCTACAACAATAACAAATTCAAGACATATATATACACAAAACCCACAATTCTCACTCATAAAGCAAGCAAATACCTTGTAAACGCACTCGGAGAGAACCATGCAACAAAGAATATCCTGCAAGTCAGAGACAGACTCTGCCTTAAGGGCAAGACAGAGATCCTGAAGCTGCTTCCTGCGTCGCTCGTACTCTTCCTGAATCTTCTTCTTCTGCTCTCTCTCGTTGCTCCATGGCCACTTCATCCTCCATTGCAGTGGGCCCCACGAGACCTTCAACAGCTTCGCTCGCTGATCTCTGATCCACGGCTCCACGCGACTCTGGATGAACTCCATGGACCCCTTTTAGGATCCCAAGTCGCAAAACCTGATTGGACTAAACTGATTCAACTCGAAAAAGAAAGAAACCAGATTGGATTTTTTGGTATTTATTTAATTCGTCTTCTTCTAACTTCTAATGCAGCGACGGAAATGGCATAATGTAGATATACGCAGAGGAATATCCAGGAAGCCGTGTTGTGTGTGTGTTTGCGCGCTCAGTCTCTCTCACTCTCACGCTAATTTTCTTGTCACTTGGCTGGCTTTTTCTACATTACCTTAATGGCTTATAATCACTGATTTTTCTTTGGCAAAACTACTAATTTTGTCTCCAAATTTTATATTAGTTTTCAATTTTGTAAGCCATTTTTTTATTGCAATCAATTTTGTCCCTGATATGTCCAATTTTGATCAATTTTATCCTATGAAGTATAGACACTGATACAGACACAGGACACGACACGGACACACCGACAAGTTAAATTTTTACACTTACATGACATGACACGACATATATTTATATATATAAATAATTAAAAATCCATAAATTTTAATGAAAACTTTAAAATTATAATACATATTCATAATATATGTTACATGTGTCATTATTTTTTATTGTTTCTCATGTTAAAGTAAAAAAAATTGATTTTATATTTTGAAATTTATGAATATATGTCGTGTGGATGTCGTACGAGTGTCGGATATGGACACGTGTCTGACACGGCGACACGCCTTCAAACTGAAGTGTTCATGCATCATAGATTTTATCGTTTGTTCTTACTTTAGAGTTTAGCCAAATATTAACGACAGATTTTGCGTGACTAATGATATGTAATATAAAATTGATAGAAAAAGAATCTTAAATGATAACTCAGATTGAAAAACATGAGGTAGTTTATTGTTTATTTGTTAAAAGAAGTTAGTCAAAGGATAAAATTGACCAAAATTTAAAACATTAAAGATGAAATTGACAAAAAAAAATTGAGTACAAAATTAACAGTTCGTCTAAAGTTGTGGGATGAAATTAGTACTCTTAACTTTTTTTTTTTGTTGAAAAGATCTATTTCCCAATCTTGTTTCAAAATATTACGATTTCATACATTGTTTAGGTGGATCATTTTATAAATATAAATTATTTAATCTCTCAAATAATTTTTTAAAAGGAACTAATAGTTGAAGTTTGGAAAACAACCCAAGATTAGAAAGTATATTTAAAGTATATAGGGGTTAAACTATAATTTTAGAACAAATATAATTCAGAATTTTTGGTTTCTAATATTTACATAAAATTCTATTTCAATATATAACATTGTTTTCTGTTTTATTTTAATCCTTAATATCTCTCAATATTTTCATCGGTTCTTAATAAACCTTAATGTAACATCCCAAATTTTAAAATAGGTATGATATTTATTAATTAAAATTTAGTGTGTATATATATATATATTAATAATTAATATATTGTGTATATATACAGGGACGGAGGCAGGAATTTTACAATAGGAGGGCCATATTTTTATTTTCTCAACTATCATATATATAATATAAATATATATTATGCTTGTTAAATGGAAAATTTTAATTAATAATTTCAAAAAATATAATTACATAAGAATATTTATCATTGGATACTAAATGTAAAAGGCCCATCATAATTTTCTTTGCCTGAAAAAAAAAGGCCCACTATAATTGATTGTTATATTGTTTATTTTTAGTATAAAAGTGAGGTTAGAGACGGTGGTCGTTGAGATTATGTAGCAAAATATAAGATATAATATATATTATAGGCTTAAGTGCATTTTTGGTCCCAAAACTATGACAAAGGTTTCATTTTAGTCCCATAACTTTTTTTGTTGCAATTTTGGTCCCATAACTTCTCAAAAGGTTCCACCGTTAGTCCCTTGGTGAATTTCATCCATATTTAGCCGTTAAGTATGACGTGACATAGTGACTAGGATCATGATGTGGCAAAATAAGATGAAATGGACTGAAATAGGATCTATATGCAACATATTAAAGCTTATCTATACACAACCACAATATATACAAAGAGTGGTACTTCCTCTTCCTCGTCAGCCCAACGGGACTTCCTTTTCCTCGTTCCACTTCCCGATTCGCCGTCGCCGCCGCTTTGGTCGTTCGACTCTGGCTGAAGATCCTATCGACTTCGTCGGCGCCTTCTGCTTGAGGTCTCTTCTTCCCCACCAAATTGGTCCCTGTCAGTACCACTCTTTGTATATTTTGTGATTAGGTATAAATAAGTTTTAATATGTTGCATATAGATCATATTTCAGTCCACTTCATCTTATTTTGTCACATCATGATCCTAGTTACTATGCCACGTCATACTTAACGGCTAAATATGGATGGAATTTACCACGTCATACTTCGTCATTATCTTCAATCTCAATATCTTGTGTACTGGAGCGTATACATTATACAATGGTATTTATGACTATTAATTAGGCTATTAGCTTATTTCATAATACAAATGAAGTTCATTATTACCATGGAATTAATTAATATATTTGCAGGGTTTATGCTGCAGTGAGTTTTCAAATAGTCTGAAAATACTAATCTTGGTACCATGGCGTTGGGATTAGGCAAACCCCGTAAAGAGGCAATTTTGAGAGAATTTCTGGACCATCGCATGAGTATTATTGGAGATGATGAAGACCAAAGAATTTAATCATTGTCAAAAACAGAAGAGGAAAGAAATGAAGTTGGAGCAGCCTGTGGTGGCTATCGTAGCCATCTTCATCGTGGGCAGAATGAATTGCGTTGATAAATTTGAGATTGCAACTCTTGTCATGGGAGATTCACATATAATACTCTACTTTGGTTTCCCCTGTTATTATCTAAAACAGAAACCCACATGAAGCCCCCTTGTTACCATTTATACCCATGGCCAATGCCTTCTTCGCTTACAGTTTAGTCGAGGCATCTGAGAACACTTACTTCGCCCAATACTAGCATCAGAACCCATTTCGATGTTCATATGACTCTCTTTTTGTGCTCAAATCCTTCCCTGACTCTCATCAATCAAGAGGATGTTCTTCACTATAAAAAAACTAGATGATGACTTCACTATTCCTTTACACGTCCTTGTTATGACTCCGTAAAATGTACTCAGAGGTGGAGGCAGGAATTTTACAATGGTGGGCCATAGTTTTTTTTCTCAACTATCATATATATATAACATAAATTTATATTATGCTTGTTAAATGGAAAAATTTAATGAATAATTTCAAAAATATAATTATATAAGAATATTTATAATATTAATATCATTAGATAATAAATTTAAGCTGAGAATTCAGTCTTTGAAAGATTAAAATATACATTTAGTCCTTAAAAAATAAAAAAAAATATATTTTTTTAGTACCTAAAAAGTTAAAACAGTACACTATCTAGTCTATAGAAAGGATTAGTTAGTATAATATTTTGATTTTTCAATGACTATATTGTATATATATTTTAATCTTTGAAGGACTAAGTTGTCAATTAATCTTTGAAGGACTAAGTTGTCAACTCATTAATTCTTCAGTCTCTATAATCTTTACATTTTCATATCCTTAAGGATCTGCGTATCCTATATGCAAATCCTTTATGTTTATTTTATTTTGATAATTTACAAAAATTTGTAATAAATGTTTAATTATTTCCGGTATATTGTGGATTCGAAATATCTATTCTCTAAGATATAATAAGGAGAAGCAAGCCTCAAATCATGCCACATGGCTCCTACGTGGCATAGAGCCAACCATCGAATTTGGAAATACTAATGCGTGTCCATGATTTGTCTCCTACATGGCATATTGGAAACCACTAATTGCATGGCACCTGGAATTTAGCTCAAAATTAAATACGTATTTCCATGTGGAAATTATAAAACTAAATTAAATTTGCCATTAATTTTGGCTCTAGATAATAGATTGATTGACAAAATTGTTAATTGATTCAATTTATAGTAATCCTAAAAGCATTATTGCAAATCACAGCCATGATTTTGGGATTTGAGTATCATAGACTAATAATGGTATATAGGGTTTAAGAACTATATCTCGACCAATTTTAGGATTGTTCTTTCATGAAATAATCATAGTTGATTCCATTTATAGTAATCCTAAAGGCATGATTGGAAATCACACCAATTTCATAGGCGTTATTTATCCTAGAATTTTAAGCATGTTATCTCACAAGCTTATCATCATTATGAAATTATTTTTTGGGATTATCTGTAATTAGTTTAAATAATAATAATTTATATACTTTGATATACTACAATTGCTAAATATGGAAATGCAATTTTCGTTATTTATATGGTATCTCTAAATCATCATTTACATAATTCTATGATCATAATGGGTTACAAATTACAATTTGTAATCAATTACGTGAGTAATTCCATTTTAAAAAAAATGGTACCACTCCAACCTAATTCTATATATTGACGAGATAGTTAGAAACCGTACCAATTGAGTTTTGATCAATCATTGCTACATTATATTCGTGAACGTGGAAAGATGGCGAATCAATTTGAGGCAATTGGAAACATTGGACCTTTAGGCCCTACACGTAAGAGCAAGACAATCAAAGCTAGGATAGTTCGAATGTGGAGTCTTCCGCCTTACGACAAAGATGCTCCGAAAGATTCAGAATGGAACTTAGAATTGATTTTGTGTGATAATCAGGTAATTCAATCCTAATGATTTTATTAAACATGGTGTGATTATCATAGCTTGATCTAACCAAATTTGGGACAAATATTTTTCCTTGGCTTTGTAGAACGCAAAGATTGGGGCCTCTATAAAGGGCAATGGGATTATTAAGAAGCACAAGAAGACGTTGCGCGAGGGTGATGTTTATATTATCTCACAGTATTCTGTTGGTCAAAACCGTGGAAAATTCAAGTCCACCAATCATGACTATAAAATTTTTTTTCAATGGAGTACGATAGCAACTAAGTGTGAGGATGATCGCACAATTTGTCGGTATGGCCTCGCGATCGTTCCTCTAACGCATATATATGAGCCAAATGTGGATCATATGCTTTTGTTTGGTGAGCAATCTTACAACGAAATACGCTTTAGAAAATTATGGAAAGAAATATTTTGGTTTTTTTTATCGTATATTCTATATGATATATATATATATATATATATAAATATTTTCTAAAGCGTATTTCGTTGACAACAGTAAGTGTATTTTATTTGGTACGCTATGAATACGTCTTTTAAATTCTATGTTCCATATGTAAAAAAATGATGTATCTTATATATAAGATTGTTTCTTTGATAATATGCAGACTTCGTTAGAACTTCCTTTGCATACAATGCCAAGAGCAAATCATTTGTTATTATATTCATGTGGAAGACATCTGGCAAGTCAGATCAAGCATGGTTGACTACCTTTTTAACTACGAAACGTAGTTGGTCTACGCCTCAACATTGTCAACATGATATTAATTCACTTTATGAACCAGATATACATATCAATGGGAAGATATATTGGTTCGCTGATGGTGTAAACAATCACAATGAGAAATACCTGCACATTGTTTGTTTTGATGTCGAGAAGAATGAGTTTCATACTTACCCGATGCCTGAGGAGAATTCTAAAAGGGCATGGAAACTATCATCAACAAACAACTCCCTAGCAATTGTAGGGCTATCCCGAGTTGGTGGGATTCCTTATTATACGTATGAAGTTTGGCGCTTAGCAGATAAATCAGTGAATGCCAGTTGGTGGGAAAGGATTTTAATTCTAGGTCCCGTATCAGCGAACCTACAATTTATGTGTTTCTCTAAAGGAAGATGTGTCTTTTCCGAATATTCGTGCAACTTATATAACAATGATAGTAAATGTGCCAAACAAGTTTACTACGTTGGTCGTGGAGTTCAGGCAAAAGTTAAGGAGATACGCGGTAAACTACCGTTTAATTTTGCAATTGACGGTTGTACAACACATCGTGGTTCTTTGACAAATTTTTGATAGTGGCTATTTTTGGTTTGGAAGTCTGTAGTGACGTTTCCTTCCCTACTACGGGACTCTTATGATTCACTTAGCATTTCGTGTTTTAGCCTTAATTTGTTGTTTTGTTGCCGATAGCTTTGTTCTACTGCAATGCCTCTCTTTTACAATATATTTTAATTATATGTTTTAAGTAATTTTTGACTTATTCTCTAAGTTATACATATAAATGGTATGTTTGATTATTCTTTGCAATTAGAATTAGACTTCTGTTTTTATTACAGTAATTGCTACATTATACAATTGAAAACACACTTATGATCAAACATATAGTACCATATAAATAAATAAGTACAATCAATTGTAATTTTCATACCGTTGTATCAAATTTGTACGAAGAATGTAATTTTTTTAAGTCCAACTTCAAATGTAATTATTTTGAATTTCAAAAACATTAATAAATTGGAAAATCTTATCTTCCTCATAAAGTCATTGTTTAATGCGATTGCATCCACAAATTTCGTACCACGTTTCGTCAAAATATAATTATCATTATTACCAATATTAAATTATATATTTAGTTGTAGTATAAGGAATATTTTTATTTATAAGTATAATATTTGTCTTCAGAGTAAAGCTTTTAAAATAGATCAAAACTTCATTTTAGTCCTTAAACAATGAGATTTGTTTCATTTTGGTTCTAAAATTATTGTTTATTTTAGTTTGATGTTCAAACCTTTACATTTATTCTATTTTAATCCACAAAATATACTTTCACATTGGAATTGTTAATTAGTATTGTTGATAATTTTAATAAATTTTTTAGATAAAATGTAAAAAAAAATATATTAGTTAATTTTTTTCAAATAATGTTAGAGAATTTGTGGATTATTTTATTAATTACTTTGTTAGATAATATTTGTAAAATATTGATTGTAGTTATTTCCTCTACAATAATGATTTTGAATGATTAAGATTTAATTGAAACTCTAAAAATATATATGTTATGAAATTTGTTTATGTTTAATTTGGGTAAATAAATCAAGTTCTATATTTATCCGTGGATTCAATTTGTAAGGGTGTTATGTATGATCAACTTGGTTACAATTAGATTCCCCCAAAAAAAAAATTGATTACAATTATTTTGATTTAACTTCTTGAATTAATCTTTACGGTTTAAGCCTATATTAAATTCATAAATACTTGAAATTATCACAACATACTCCTCATATATAAATGGCGCTCAATAATTGATTTTCCTTTATTTCTTTCTATTTTGGTAGAAAGTGCCCATATTAATATGCCACTCTTCTTAAATCTAGACAAATCTTGCGAATTAAGTGATGGCTGATGTTTTGGGAAATTAAAGCGTTAATTGGTCATTTTGGTCTTCCTAATTAATTTCATTTTGAAGACCAAAATGACACGTGAAATTGGTCATATTAATTGGTCATTTTGGTCTTCCTAATTAATTTCATTTATTAACTAAAAGTTGATAAATACATATATACTTTATGATCAGGGGAAGACCAATTAAATAGTAGATGTTTCTTTCTCATATTTTTTTTAATAACTATAAGCGATATGACAAGTTATACATTAACAAAACGGTCCAATATGTAGGTGTTGAATACGATAATAAATATTTATTTTTTTACATAAAGAAATTTAAAATACAATGAAAAAAACGTACAATACGAAATTATATCAAATAGAAGCATTCATTATCATATAGTTTATATGTGTGTGTTAATTAATCATATGATGTTTATATTAAAATATATCTAATTATAAAGCATCAATAAAAAACGAAAAAAAAAGAATATGATATTCATCCAAATAGTATGTACGTATTATTTAAATAATTTAGTAACAGAAATTTTTTAAGATGAATTATATTTAATAATTAGCAGAGTTATTAAATAATTAATTATTATTTTGGAATTGAACATACCATGATATTTTTACCTAAAAAAAGTTACATCTAGAAAAATCGCATGTACATTCAAAAAATGATCTTAAAACAAATACATCAGGAGTATGTACAACAAATTCATAATTTTATGACCACATTTTAGTTCATAGAATAATGTTCTTAAAGAAATTACATAAATCAATGGAATAAATATTGGCTATATGAAAAAAATCATAGAACATCACCCGTGCAACGCACGGGTCCCAAACTAGTGTCTTAAATATGTGATATATGGCTGTTGCAAATTGATTTGGAATGATTTAATCATTATTTGCAAGTGTTCATAATCAGATCCTTATATATATGGAAATATCCTTGTTGACTGTGCTTTATTAAATGCTTGATTGTATCAATCAATTCACATGCTATCTGATTAGGAGTGATCTTAATTGACTCATCTAATTGCCTAACATGCGAATTCATTAAAGGGAATTAGTTTCCTAACTTGATCATTTTATTTCAGGCAAGGATCTAAATATGGAAAGAATCTTGATTGATTGCGAAAACATTAAATGCTAATCTTTGTGATAATTACATATGCTACTTGTTTAGGAATGTTCTAATATGAGTTAATTAATTGCATATTATATAATTTCAGTGATTGGAATTAGTTTCCTGACTTAAGTATTCTATTTAATGTGAGGATCTATATATCGAAACATTTCATATCTTGATTGCCAAATCTTGACAGATTGCTGCTGAATCCTGATGAAATTAAAATGCAAATTAAAGTTGCCTACTTAGTAAAATAAACATATATGGAAGTTAAATGATGATGAGCACGAAATTTGAAGACCATTAATGAGAATCATCAATTGCTAGATGTTGGAGCTTAAATTCAAATCATTTCCTTATGGAGCTTCCTAGTACATCAACTATATAATGAAGATGAAGTCAAACATACAAGTTTAGAAATTACACGAATTTTACAAGCTGCTAAGTGCTAAAAAGCTATTGTATACATTTGTTGTATCATTCCTTAGTGGAATTATCTGTGTGATATCCATCTCTTTGTGAAAGAACCCAAATCCTTTCAAACCTCATTCTATTTGTTATAAGTTCCCTCCTCCTTCGTGAAACCCTTAGTGGTGAGAAATGTGTGGTTGATATAAGAGGCTTAGAGACTTGGAAAATGATTCGTTCGTTATCCTAGTGGTGGTAGGTTACCTTCCTCGGTTGTTGTGAAACCTTAGGGTGATCCGTGAGTGGTTGCAATGTAAAAGAAGTGTTATAGGAACCTTGATACTACCCGGTGAGGATATTTGTGGTGAGACTGTAAAAGATCCTTAAAATCGTTTGTGGTTATTCTTGGAGATGTTGGACATCCTTGTATTGGTTAGTTTTGCCCGTGATATAAATTCCCTTGCTTTGTGCTTGGTGAGTGGATGTAGGATAGAGAGAAAATCCTTTTATAGGGATTAATATCTTTATTTGAACCACTATAAATATGTGGTGTCATCTCTCTCTCTTAACTCTTTATTATTCCGCAATTTATCTTTTGAAGTTAAGTTATAAAAGGTTTTGAAGTAACAAGGATTTAACAAAACTGTTTGTTAAAGAGATAAACTGTTTTCAAGGAAACAAATTGTCTTAGAGGAATTGAACCGTTTTAAAGGAAGTGAATTGTTTATTGAAGGAACTGAACATTTTTGTGAAAGAACTGATGTTTTTCTTTAAGGAACTGACTTTGGTTAAACCTTTTGGTTAAGGAAGTGAACTTTCTATAAGGAACTGTTTTTATTTAAGGAACTCCTTAACTGTTTGTGAAAAAGTTTTTAGATCCTATCACCCCCCTCTAGGACCTCCTTATGCATTTTGTCTAACAATCTTGATGAAAAAGTATATAATATTTTTTATATGAGGTGCCATGTTATGTGTTTAACTTTTTTTTTTATTTGGTATTGAATAAAACTTTGAAAAAACGGTGAACAGTAGGGAAGTCCGGAGCTCCGGGCGACCTAGACTATGTAGTGGGTAGCACAGGCTCCACATCAGAGTGGCCCGATCTTAATATCGACCCACCATGACTAGTCGACGTAATAAAAGAAGACATCATGACATAATCCAATACAAAACAAGACAAAGAAAATAAACTATCAAATACAAACCGATAAACCTCTCTATTCCTAATAACCATGCTAATGGCTTTTAGCGGAGAGACTTGTTGACGCGTGCGAATTGCCTCGTTCCTCAGCCTCCAAATGACGTCCATGGCCAAGAGCAACGTAAGCCAAATAACAGTGAACTTCTCTGGATTCTTTTTCCAACATAGAATCCGGAAGCTGAGCCACCGCTGAATGGTCCTGAACCTAAGGCAGTCTGACCTCAACGAGATGTCAAGCCCAAACCAAACGGCCCTGGAAAAATGGCAATGCAGGAAGACATAATCAATCGAGTCGCCCGATCAAAATATTTGGGGGTATTCTTTAATTTTCACAAAAATTTGTGAAGTTCATCTTCCTCCCACTGAACGCACAGTTTTGTAAGACTAAAATGCATTCATTTTCCAGATTTAGGATTAATCTGTAATTTTACCCTTTTTGAATATGTTCCAAAATTACACTTTGACACCAATTTTTTTTAGTTTTCATTTTAGTCCTCAAATATTATAACCCAAGGACTTTTTTTAAAATTTGAAATTATTTAGGGGCATTTTTTAATTTTTGCAAAAAATTGTAAAATTCATATTCTATATATATGTTAAACTCATAATTTTGACACAAATTTAGGTTGGGTTGGGTAAATTATGGTTTTGACCCAACCCGATCCAAATTTTAGTGGGTCAATTTTTTATCAAATTCATCTTGACCCATTATTTAAATGGACTAAGTTGATTAGATTGATAAGTTGTAGGTTGAGTTTGTCATCCCCATTTCTAATAGTGCAAACCACATATACGGTAATTTGTCCTATTTTATAACAAAAATAAAATATTTTCTTGGATCAATTAAAGTTTGTAGAAACTCTTTTGTTAAGAGTCAGAAGTAAAAAATATGTCTTCTTTCTAGACATGAACTAATTGTTTTTTAGTTGAGACTTGAGAGATCTCAAAATGAGTATAAAACTCTATTAATAAGAATGTTTCTGTTGAGACTCAAACCTAAAATCTTAATTATGAAAATTGAAGTATCTTTTTACTCTAATCAACCACTACAAATTACCAACAACCTAACAAGAAACAACCCTATGCGTTGTTTTTATTTTTTTGTCAAAACCTAACAAATTTTAATTTTCGTTTTTGTTGAAAAAACCTAACAAGTTAACAACCCCATGCTTCGTAAGAGATCCGATCATCTCACTTCCAGTCATTTTGGGCTAAGCCCATTTACTTCTAAAAGCCCAAATAATACTATCTGACAGTATCTGAAATCTGCATGGATTAACGAAAAAAACAAGATTTAAGATACTTTCATTAGCATGTATAAATATGACCAAAAAAATAAGAATTTGATTCCCAAAAAATTATCATGTTAATAACTAAATTTTTAAAAGATTAAAATATATAATTAAATCTTTAAAAAAACCATATATAATATATATTTGATAGTCTTTCAAACAATTAAATAATATACTCTTTAATCTATAAAATGATTAATAATGTATATATATTATTTAATTCTTTTAAAAATTAAATTATATATCTCAATTTTTTTAATAACTAAGTTGATAATCTAATAATTTTTCAAAAATGAATTACTATTTTTTTATAATTATAATTATATATATGGCCCCCTCAAATTTGGTATAATACATTAAGTATATGCAATATGATCATATGTGGCCCCTGCCACAATGGTTAATGCCTCATGACAACATCAATTTGAGAGGGTTCGAAACCTTGGACAATGCTTCAGAATCTTTTTGAAAAATAAGACCAAATCCTATTTTAATCCCTAATTTTTACCAAAAGTTTTACTTTGGTCCTTAATAATTTTTTGTTTTGTTTTGGTCCTTAATAATTTTTTGTTCTGTATTGGTCCTCCATAATTTTTTGTTCTGTTTTGGTCCTTAATAATTTTTTGTTTTGTTTTGGTCCTTAATAATTTTTTGTTCTGTTTTGGTCCTTAATAATTTTTTGTTCTGTTTTGGTCCTTACTAATCTTTTGTTCTGTTTTGGTCCTTAATATTTTCAAAAGAATTTATAATTGATCCTTAACTATTGAATATAGGCATATTTTTCTCATCTCAAATCCGAACATTAGGGGACCAAAACAAAACTTTAGATAAGCATTAAGGACTAAAATAAAATTTTGGCCAAAAAAAATTTTCGACCCCCTAACCAAAAAACCTAGCTTCGCCACTGTATATATGGGGACTGGATCCTCTGCTGTCCAGCACATGGTGCTGTGCGACGAGGACCAGTCGCCGAGCGCCACGTGTGAGCCAATGTACACGTGGCGCTCGGCGATTGGTCCTCGCCGCACAGCACCATGTGCTGGACAGCAGAGGATCCAGCGCCGTATATATGCATGACATGCATGCCAATATGCCATGCGTGGAATCTCGTGAACAAATTAAAGTAAGAAAAAGGGGAAGGAAACAAAAGCAAGAATAATAAAAGTAAAAGCACTAGCTATGGGACCCCATTATTCAAGCACACTCCAAATTCTCAATAGTTGGTTAACTTTTGGTGATAATTAACCATGTTGCCTTTTCTTTTTCAAAAAAAAAAATATATTTTGATTTGTGAAAGGTAAATAAATTAAATTATATGTACTCTTCAAAAAAATTTCTTAATAATATATCTTATATATTAATTATTTAATTTTTATTTAATGCACGGACTATTTTACAATGTAATTAATTCTATTATGATTTATTTTCTCATCAACTAAGTAATAAAAATTATGTCACTTGATAGAGCCAATTAATAAAAACTTTTGTTATTTAGGAAGTCAATCTTTTTACAATACAAATTTACAGTTTACAAATCATCCCAAAATTTATACGTGTATGTATGTACAATAATAAATAATTACTTTACATGTAATTTTCTTAGAAGAAAGTTAAAAATAACATCTAAATATATTAAACTCTTAACAAAAGTATTATTGACTTGGTAGTTACAACTTACAACCTCATTACCTTTTCTATTCCTTCAAGAAATTTCTTATGAATTAGTTGACAAATTGCTTTTTAACATGTTAATAATGGACCCTTTAGATTAATAAAGTAAGTGTGATTATTGGAGGATTATGTCAGGATTAGGTCATACCTACATCATCATATTCATCATCTATCAATATTTGTATTTGGTGGAAGTCACTTTCATGCATGTACAAATGTTTGGCTTTATTGATTTGAATGCTCAAATTAATAAGGAAAATATGTTTTTTTTTCTTCATTTTCATTAAGTGCAATATTGTCTTATTGAAATTGTAAAGGTCAAAACCTCAATTTGGTCCTCCAATATTGAATTTTGTATTGATCCTCAATTTTTTTATTTTATTTTGGTTCTCAAACTTTTTAATTTAGTCTATCTTTAGTCCAGCCAAAAACATGATTCCTTTTGTTTTCTACAATTATTTTTTATTTTAACAATTGAGACGAACCATTTATCTCTCGTATGTGTTATAATAAGTGAGTTAGTAGAGAAAAAAAACTTCTTCCTTAGTTATAAACTGGAAATTAATTTATGGTTGCCTTTTCTTTCTAATAAGGAATATTTTCCTTTTTTCCTCCGTCAACTTGCTTATTAAAATGCACGTGAAAGAAAACTTATCCAGGTTATGTATACAACTCAAAAGCAACGACAAAAATAAAACAAAATCATGTTTTGGATTAACAAAAAAACAAAGGAAAAATTGAGGATCAAAATGGAAGAAAAAATAGTTTGAGGACCAAAAAAAAATTCACCATATACTTTGAGGACCAAAATTAGGTTTTAACCAATTGTAAGATAATTAAAATTTTGATTATTTAGTTAAATAATATTTAATATTTTCTTTCTTATACGGTGGAAATTGTTTCTATTTAATTAACATATTGTTAATGAATTTCAGGACTAAGCTTGAAAAGTGGACATCACTATTGCAATGGTAAAAAAGTTCAATGTTAATGAAGCAACATTCTAGATGGCTACTCTTGATTACGATTGAATTAACATTACAATAGAATAGTAGGTTCATTAAAATTAATTATATTCTAGATACCTTTCTGGATTATAACTTGATTATAATAGAATTAGTATAATATATATATATATATATATGCTTTAAAATGTAACAATAAATCTCCTTAAACTTCACACCATAACTTAAATGCTAAACCTTAATCACAATAAAAACAACAATAGGTTTTTTTTTTAAACTTCAACATTTTCTTTGAATTAATATTAGTTGAGTTAGGAACTTAGGATGAAAACAAAAGAGAGCATGTATGTGACCTTCTTGAAGTTAGTTTTATTTGAGATCAATAAGTTTCTTAATTTTGATTCAAAGAATAGGAAGAGTTGTTATTGTAATTTAAAAGTTTTGTGAAATTTTATAATTATCTTGAAGAATAAAAACATGAATCAATAGACTGGATCTAGCGGAAGTAACTAATTTTCTTTAAAGTGATAAATAAATCTAAGTTTAAATTTTTCTTTAATTAAAAAAAGGTCCATATTTAATGTTTTATAATACCTTAAATATGATTACTTTTAAAAAAAATACCTATAAAAAATGTGAGGTTGTCACATGATTCTTTTATGTGGTCCAAATTCTTCTAAATATATTTAGAATCAATAATTAGTTTGGAAAATTTTAATAATATCAATTGCTTTGGAAGGATGCAAGATTGCATCACCACAATAGCCTTCAAAATTCAAAATCATCTTATTTTGGAACCTTTCTATGTAGCTCATCAAGTGATGAGGATCACTTGCAATCAACAACAACCAGTGAGAGACTACTTGTGTAGTTGTCTTGTGTTATGTTTTTTATTTATTTTTGTAAAGAAGAGAAGTCACTAGAAATTGATTTAGAATTAAAGATAATTAATTTCTCAATTTAATGCTCTAATAAAAAAATAATTCACTAAATTCAATTAATTTAGTATAATGTACTCATCATCATCCTTATATTTGTTAGAGCAAAGTGTACTTTTAGTTTCATATCTTTTGTTCAGATTTCAAGTTGGTCTCTATCTTATTTTGTTGCACTTTTGGCCAGATGTAGAATTGGTCTTATACAATCTCATATATTTTTTTGTTGTAGATTTAGTCTCATATGTTTAACAAAAGTTCCATCGTTAGTCCCACAATGTGAAACTTTTTACAAATATACGAGACTAATTCTGCAACATGACCAAAAGATATGGAATCAATTATGTAATCTAACCCTAAAATATGAAGCAAACTGTTTAATACGAGATCAAATTGAGATATGAGAAAAAAAATATAAAATTAAAAGTACAATAAAAAAATTATTCCGACGTGAACAAAATTTATGAAATCAATAGTGCATTTGAAAAATTTGTAAAAGAATTACTAGAGATAGAGTTTAGTGTAATAATCTAGAAGCTTTTTTTAAACTTATGTACTCTCCATTCCTATGAAATCAATAGTGCAACATGGAGAGTACTTTAGTCATGACTCATGAGTGTAATAATTGCATCCCAATTTATATTTTACTGATTTGTAATTTATTTAATTTATTCTCTCAAATTTTCTATTAGAGATAGTAAATTTTATTTAATTTTGGTCAAAACTTTATTTTTATCCCTAAACTATAGGATAATTGTTTATTAATCTTTAAATTATTATTCATTTCATTTTGATTTTTAAACTTTTTAACTTGTCTCTTCGTTAATCTAAAACATGATTCTGTTTGATTAATTAACATAATTCTATTTAATTTCTATCGTTATTTCGTTTTTGAACAATTAAAATGAACAATTTTTTTTTTTCATGTGTATCCTATTAAGTGAATTGACAAAAAAGGAAAAAAATTATTCATTGTAACTTTTTTTTGAAGAGAGATTTTCTTTACTCTCTCTACCAGTTATAACAAATATGAGAAAGAAATTGTTTAAATCAAATGTCAACTTAAAGATAAAGCTATCAAATAGATGGAGTTATTATTGAGACTAATAATGAAACAAATTGAAAATTTTAAAGACTGAAATAGAATGAAAAATAACTTAAAACTAAAATAAAATTTACTCTATAATTTAATCAAAATAATATTATTACTTGATACGACACGTATATACCTATTTGAAAAAGAATTAAGAATTCTTAAGAAAATCAAGATTATTGTATATACCAAATTGAAAATAAGTGTCATTATTATTACTGATCAATAAAAATATTTAGAATCAATAGTATATTTAGAATCTACATAAAGAAACCTGATTTATAATCATGTATACAAATATTGTTAACTAATAATATTATATTATTTTTAATCAAAAAATAAATATTATAATAATATTAATTAAAAAAGTATATGATAAATCAAAACTAAAAAGAATTAACTAAATAAAATAATGTGATTTGGCCAAAAATTAAAATAAAATAAAATAATATGAAAAATTTCAAATGCGAATCTTAAAAAATAATGAGTTTCTCGAGTAGAAATTGTTAAAAAAAGGTTACACAAACTTCAAAATAAGAGTTTCCATTTTCTAAAGTGCACCATGACTTATTCAACAGAAATATGACAGGAAGTCCTGTAAATATGAGTGAGAATTATAGAGACTGAAGAATCTATACATGTACATATATAATACGTATGATGTGTATATAAACTAAATAAGAATCAGTGCTCAAACCAAAACGAAACCAAACATGGTAGAATATATATAAGCAATGAATGGAATGAAGCAAAGGGGAGGGAAGAAAACACATAACAAATATAAATAAATAGACTAATAGAGAAAACTAATACATTTTGAAGAAAAAGAATAAACTAATAATTCGATCTCTGAAAGATTACTGAACTGACAACTTAATCCCTGAAATATTAAAATATACTATTTAATTTTTGAAAAATCAAAATAGTATAGTTGAAATAATATACCGTTTTAATTTTTTAAAAACTAAGTTGTCAATTCGATAATCTTTCAAGGACTAAATCATTAGTTTACTCTTAATAGAAGGAACAAGAAAATCAAGAAGCAAGAGGCTGGTGCCTGCTTTGTCCATCGTTGTTGTATCCATCAAAGGGCTTGGTTGTGGTCGACTTGCTAGACTTTCTTCTCAACACAACAATCCAAGTGATGACTTCCAACAACAAAGCAATTCCACCCAAAACAGCAATCACTATAATGTAAGCTGATTTCCATATTTTCTGAGGACTCAAGATGTCGAATCCCCGGAAAATGTTGATGATTCCGAGGATGATTATGCTGTATCCCATGCTGTGGTGGTACAGATTCCAGTAGTACCGATACTTGTGATCCTTTTTTGGTCGGATGAACAAAGCGAAAATCTGCGGTACAAGTAAGAAATTAGCAGATTACAACAGAGGTTTGGATTACATTTATGTTGATTTTTATAAAAAGTTTATGGACCAAAACATGTATTACTTATATCCAGGGACTAAATGGTGATTCTGGGACGAATTTAAGGGTTAAAAAGTGTTTTTACTCAATTATGAAACTACTTTCTATTGAGAAGTGACAAAAGATATCCAAACTTTTGATTGTGTAATTCCAAAATCAAATCTTCTTTTAATTTTATGGCTTGTAACATTTGATATTGACCAAAACTTAAAATTAGCTATTGTTATATTCAATGGGACCAAAAAACAGATTAAAGAAATATTGATTCTTTGATGAATGTCAAAACAAAGGGGACTTTTTTTTCTGCACAAAGTTAGTAGAGTATTTAACGAATGTTTCCAGTGTTTTTGTCACTTTCTAAAGCTCATAAATCATAATAGAGTCTTTAGCTTAAAATTCAGAGGATTTTTGCATTTAAGTNGATGCAAGAAAAGATAATCCACGTATCCAGGGGCTTGGCGTGCCCGTTAACGTTTGAATTGATTTAAAATTAAATAGTACATAAAATTTTTATATTAATAAATGAGTAAGTTTGAGACTAATTTAAAAAATTATAAAAATATGTAAGATTTATCTAAAATAAATAAAATATTTAGGATCAATTTTAAATTCAAATTTTAGCATAAATATGGAGGGAGAGATCAGACGTGGGGTTGCATTTTTTTTGGGATGTGCCTTTTTTTAATCTATATACATGAACGTGGGGTGGAATCGTGAGGTTGTTTTTATTCTTTTTTAATTTTTATTTTCATGTATTATGTATAAAATACTTTTTTTAGACTATAATTTAAAAGACCGACTACCAGAAAGAGGTGGAACTATATAATATAAGATATAGATATAGATATAAATATAGATATAAATATATATTACTAGAGGCTTTGCGTGCTCTAACGGGTAAGTAAATATAATGTAAATGAAGAACACATTTATAATTTTCAAAAATTTGAAAGGAGTTAGAGAGAGAGAAATTTTCAATTTAAATTTTGAGATGAGAGAGAGAAATTTTGCAATATAAATAAAGTTTAAAGTTATTTTAAATTTAAAATTATATAAAAATTATAAATAGCATAACTTATATAAAAGATTAAAAATAGTTATCTTTTTAATATTTATATATAAATAACTAAAAAATTTAAATATCTATAACTTATTAAATTTTAAATATTTTAAATCTTTTTTATTACAAAATTCTAAATATTGGAAGGGAAATGAAAATAAAACTGTCAGAGAATATGCATGTAAGGATAACCATTGGTGGAATTATGGTTTTATGCAAATGGGAGTAGAACGTTGGTGGAAAACAAAGGGAGTAAAACGTGGGGATTTTTTAAATATTTAGATATTAATATAGATTTAGGTTGTATTATAAAGACTATAGTTTTAAACTTTTAATGAATGGACGACCAAAAGGCATCAGAGGGGGAGTGGATCCTCAGCTGTAAAATTTCTGTGTTGTCCCTACCGTACAAAACATCTAGGCCATTCATTGTATCTAACCATCTACCAAGAGCCACGTTAAGTCATTTTCTTTGCAACCATAGCACAGTAAAAAAACCTCTTTGCAATTGCGTTTTCATCTTGTTTCACCATCCTCAGCCACTTCCAATTTGTTCATTCCTTCTGCTCCTTTCATTGTCGAAGCTATCCTCATCAAACGTGAAGGAATGGTTGCAGAGGCGTCAGAGGTAGACGATGTTGGTGTCGTCGACGCTGGTGCAGCGGAGGAGGTGAAGTCCCGAAAGGTTTCTTGCTGTAGAAAGTGGCGAAGTAGACGAAGTCGTGCTTGGTGGCGATCTCGACGCCGAGACAGAACAAATTGGAAGTGACCTCTCACCTACTCTCAACGACAACGAATTTGAGCATTTCGGTGACCGATTCAAAATGGTGTCGTCGACAAAGGGAGTTCGGAGATTTTGCACAAGGCTCGAGCATCGCCATGAGAAAGCACAAGAAGTGGTCATAATGGCAAACAGACTGACGAAGACTCTCCTTCTGGTGCAGAGCAATTGTTCGCCGGCGGTGAGGCAAATGTCGGCAAAGCTTAATTCTAAAATGGAGAAGGGAATGAAAACACAGCTTGGACTGGAAATAATCAGGTGAAAACACAAAAAAAAAAAAGTAATATGACACATTTCACTAAATGGGGCATTTGATATAATGAATGGTTTAGATATCTAAACAATAGGGACAACACATATATTTTACAGCTGAGGATCCACTCCCCATCAGAGGCATATATAATAATATAGATATAGATATAGATATGCATTAACCGTATAAAAAGGTGTTGAATAAAAAAATGAGAGATAATATATAAGTGGTGATGTGATACAGGTGTGGTGATATTCTAGCTAGTGGTAAAAAAAACTCTACGACTCATGTTTTTATTTACTTGAATGGAGAAATAGTGTGGAAATGAGAGTCATTTCTATCACCTTAGTGTAGAGGTGATAGATCAAACAAACGAGTACTGAGCTGTTGTATCTTGTAGGTAACGTGTCTGTGTACTTACTGCACTAGGTGATATGACTAAACCAGCCCGTGGAAGGCGTGAATTACCTTAAAGAAAGCGAGATATCTGTGTTTCAGCTCAGGACTACGCATTTTATTTACTAACAATTTTTATGTGTTTAGTTATTTCTCTTATTTTCAGGTAGCAACTCCAATATTTAAGACCGAAATGATACTTGGAGGAAAAGAAGAGGCTTGATCAGTGGAATTATTAGGGAATGCAATGAGTTGCTTCCTAGCCAGCCAGCCTGGCTGAGCGCGTGGGTCCCAACGCGCATTCGACTTCGAATCAGTCTTCTTCTCTTCCTTCGTCCACTGTTCCAATTCCAAATTCCAATCCTCATTAGACTTTAGAAAGGTCATTCATCTACCTCACTCATCGTCTCTGAATTTTAGCTTTCTCTTCCGAAGCTTTCAATCATGGAGTTTTTGCAGCTAAACCTCGCGGCTTGTCTCTTCTTACTTTGTTTCCCAACGCTTTCTTTGTCTTTCCACCTCTTCTCTCCAGTCGACAACTATCTCATCAATTGCGGCTCCGCCGCAGCCACCACCATCGACAACCGCCGATTCGT
Organism: Chamaecrista fasciculata; assembly: GCA_003254925.1. Taxonomy (NCBI): domain Eukaryota; kingdom Viridiplantae; phylum Streptophyta; class Magnoliopsida; order Fabales; family Fabaceae; genus Chamaecrista; species Chamaecrista fasciculata. The sequence continues at coordinate 12,175 of QANZ01000178.1, read as the reverse complement.
CGGCGACCTCTCCGGCCACAATTCGCCGTTGTCGTCAGATCGCACGATTTCGGTCAGAAGTGAAAACCCTAATCTGGGTTTGTCCTCAATCTACCACACGGCTCGGATTTTCAAAAGCCCTTCCAAGTATGTGTTCCCTATAAGGGATAAAGGAACCCACATGGTACGTTTTCACTTTCATGTATTTGATTCCCCGGAATTTGATCTAGGAGACGCTCAATTTCACGTTTTGGTTAATGAATATGTCGTTCTTAGCAATTTTACTACTAGATTGAATGCTGAAAACCCTAGTATCATTGAGTACCTGATTAGGGTCGATTCTGAAAGGCTTGTGGTCATGTTTGTTCCGAATGAAAATTCGAAGTTTGGATTTGTGAATGCCATTGAGGTTATCTCTGCACCGAAGGATCTTGTGCCTGATACAGCTCAGTATGTGAGTTCCATGAATATAGAGAATTTTGATGGATTGAGTAAGCAAGCACTTGAAGTTGTGTACAGAGTCAATGTTGGGGGTCTTAAAGTCACTCCATTCAATGATTCCTTATGGAGGACTTGGATTCCTGATGATGAGTTCTTCAAATCCAAAGCTGAATCTGAAAGATTGTACTTTGGTGGTCGGATCAAGTATCAAATTGGAGGGGCTAGCCGTGAAGTTGGACCTGACAATGTGTATAATAGTGCTCGTTTGATCAGAAGCAAGAATGGTTCTGTTCCTAAAGTCAATATGACATGGGAATTTCCAGTCATTGGGGGATATAAATATCTGGTTCGTATGCATTTCTGTGACATTGCTAGTATTTCTCTTGGGTTACTGCGCTTCAATGTTTATGTCAATGGGAATTTAGCATATGAAGATTTGGACCTTACTTACATTACGGGTTCACTGGCTTCTCCATTTTATGCTGATTTTGTGGTTGATGTAGATAGCCTAGGGACTTTGAATGTTAAGGTAGGACCTTCTAATAACAGCATCCCGTATGTCATTGATGGTATCCTAAATGGGATTGAGGTTATGAAGTTGAATAATTCTTATAATAGCCTTGATGGAGAGGTTTGTGCTGGTTTTGTTTTGAAGACCTGGTCAAGGGGAAATATGGGGCTTGTCTATACTTTGGTAGCTGCTATATGCATTGTTCTGAGCATATCCATAGTGATTCGGAGGAGGATGATTCGGTCGACGGAATCTTTCCCGTGGTCAAGGTTGCCTGTGGATGTTTCCGGTGATGATCATGTCAAGATTAGCAGTTCTCATTGAGGAAGTAAATAAGTTGCTTGTATAATATTAACAGATCTGGGGACTTGAATTCTCTATAGTGTCACTACAGTGTAGTGCAGAGAGAGAAACTGTCGGAGGTGTGGGTTTCACTGACACTTTCTCTTTTTAACTGTCTTTCTCTCTGTGAACTACAGTGTAGTGACACTATAGAGGATCCAATCCCCAGATCTTGGGGGCTACTAGAGAGAAATGAAGAAAGATAGGGCGTGACTTTGCCTTGTAATCTTTCAAAGGATGACTCTATTTTGAACCCTAATTCTCAGCCAAGACGTACACTGTAGCTGAGTAGCATACTGCATACTGTTACTTTTGTTGTGTGTATCACTTTTCTCCCCCACATTCTTTGTATCTTCTGTGATCTAAAGCTTTATTTTTCATGGTTGTAAGTTGTAATTGATGGAAAATAGATATGAAACTTGCATAATGAGTGGTAATGTTATTTATATTGATGACCCCAATTTCTTCAAAAAGAGGCTTGATTGCATGAACAATTACTCTTTCAGCAGTTGGACTTGGATATCCTATTTCTTAGAGTTTCCTATTCAGAATCTGGCAATTGATTTTCCCTGATATATAAAGCCAATTAGTCGAGTCTTGGTTATGTGTAGGCAAAACACCCTTTCATGCCCCTAACGTTTGCGGTGATTTTTAGTTATGCCCCTAACGTTTTATTTGTGTCAGTTGTGCCCCTAATGTGAAACGTTAGTTTCAATTATGCCCCTAATTTCAATCATCCACAAAAAAAACCACCATTTTCGCACGATTTGAGCTCGGTTTTGATCAGATTTCATATGGGTTTTAATTTTCGGACATCACAAACTTGATTCCTTGGATCGATAAACTCATAAACTCATTTATCAAAACAAACTGAAACAAACACGGATCGAAACTCAAACGTTCCAAAAAACGGTACACTAACGAGGGTGGGGGCATAACTGAAACTAACGTTTCACATTGGGGGCACAACTGACACAAATGAAACGTTAGTGGCATAACTGAAAATCACCGCAAACATTAGGAGCACGAAAGGGTGTTTTGCCGCGATGTGTATTTGCTTGGTTTTAAACTGCTTGATAAGTTTGAGTAGCATCTACCAGACAGAACTTTATCTTTTTCATTAAAATTTAAAAAGATTAGCATTAATTATTATTGCATTAATATTTATATTGATTAAGTAATTTAATTTTTTAATTATGAATGAGAATATATTTTGGTCCCTATATAAATGTGATAATCAGTAATATTTTTTGTGTGACTAGGCACCAATCCTCGGATGTCCGTAGGCCGATAGCTAACGACTAGTCCCTAGCTTTGATGGAATTCACCATTTGGTGGGTAAGAGGATTGGCCATGAAACTTGTTCCATACACACCATCACAAGGATCAAACCTAGGATATAACGCCTAAGCAACCAAAACAATTACCACTTGTGTTAAGAGTTTTTTCTATGGGCAAAACTTATATCAAGTTCTCCAATCAATATTTGACACGTGGCAAAAATTTTATATATGATTAATCATGATAGAGAGAGAATATTAAACACCACTTTTTTCATGATCAATTATTGAAGAGAGAGAATGTAATTAAGACTTGTGATTGGTGAAACTTCATAGTAAAGATATATAAAGAATTTGATATAAGTTTTATCCTTTCCCTATTTGTTAAAACATTATCTATGTAAGGATTTCTCTATACAAAACTTTACAACTCTAATTCACCCAAGACTCTTGGGTATTGTGGGTTGAATATACTCTTTGTCCAAGCTTGATCATTGTATATTCAGAAACTTTTAGGTATGTATTGATAATTATTAGGAAGGCAAAACACCCTTTCATGCTCCTAACGTTTGCAGTGATTTTCAGTTATGCCCTTAACGTTTCATTTTGTTCAGACATGCCCTCAATGTGCAACCAACGTTTCAATTATGCCCTCAATTTTGACTCAATGCACATGTGGCAATTTTTTTTTGCTTATGTGTCATTTTTTTTGTTTGACTTGATTACGTGGCATCATGACTGGGCATTCTTATTTTTTTTTCTACCTTGGCATGATGACTGGATTTACATTTTTGAACATAAAAATTGAGTAAACTAGCAAATCAGTCCCTGGATTTACATTTTTCATCATCTTCATTCATTTTAGTCCCAAATTCTCAAAATAAAATTGTAAAGTGTCCCAAAACACTTCCAAACATTTCAATTTAGTCCTTAAAAGTATTAAAAACCCTAAAACCTAAACTCTAAAATTCTAAACCCTAAAACCCTAACCCCTAAACCCCTAAAAAAACCACTCTCTTGCAATTTGGTCCCTAGGTCCTCAAATTTATTAAATCGGAATTAAAAAAAAATTAGTCCCTAAATCCTAATTTCATTATCATCTGCATCTTCTTCTTCATCATCATCATCATCATCATCTTCTTCACCTTCATCATCTTCATCATCTTTATAATTTGAACAAACACAAGAGCGCCAAACAAGCCCTTTCTCCTCTCCGATATTCCCGTCGCCGGAAACCTTACCGTTCTCGTCTCCGACCACCGACCCTCTCGTCGTAAGTACCTGTCCTCCTTCTCCGGCGACGCCGATTTCCTGCTCTCTCCGCCGCCGCCGCCGGACCGAACACCACCAGCCCCATCGCAATTCCTGCACCAATCAACAATTATTTCTCTCCCAATGTCTCTTCACTGATACAAACGAAGATCCAATTCGTTATTATGAATGATTCTCACCTTGCGATGCGCTTGGGTTGAAGATGCGTGTTCTCTTTGATTGAACCAGTGACCCCTGAACGATCTACGGTGTACGCAATCTTCCTCCGGACTCCGCCGTTCACTCGAGTCGAAACCCGAGGGTCTTTCACCCTCACGCATCTCAGTCTCTTTCTGTTGCCCCACTGCAAGAAGAATTCCGTCTCCGTGGCTCTATTATACCCTCTCTGGTTCCTCTCGTCCGTCTTCATATCTGCCATGAAAAAGAAGATAAAAAACGCATATCAAGAAACAAACCACGTTTCAGTCTTAAAAGGGGATTCCGATTCCCACGATGAACTGAGAAACCGAAGACAGAGATTTCGAACACGGACCGTTTCTCCGATTTTCTTGAGGCGGAAACCCCCAAATTCAACTTCAAGAACGCGAAGGGATAACAATTTTGGTTTTCCACACAACTCAACGGACCAAAATGACAAGATCTGTGCCTGGAACGTAAATTAATATATTCCTGCGCGATACAGAAAAGAAAAGAAAAAACCCATTTGTTCAAATTACAAAGATGATGAAGGTGAAGAAGATGATGATAATGATGAAGAAGATGAAGATGATGATGAAATTAGGATTTAGGGAACAATTTTTTCTTTTAATTCTGATTTAATAAATTTGAGGACCTAGGGACCAAATTGCAAGAGAGTGGTTTTTTTAGGGGTTTAGGGGTTAGGGTTTTAGGGTTTAGAATTTTAGAGTTTAGGTTTTAGGGTTTTTAATACTTTTAAGGACTAAATTGAAATGTTTGGAAGTGTTTTGGGACACTTTACAATTTTATTTTGAGAATTTGGGACTAAAATGAATGAAGATGATGAAAAATGTAAATCCAGGGACTGATTTGCTAGTTTACTCAATTTTTATGTTCAAAAATGTAAATCCAGTCATCATGCCAAGGTGGAAAAAAAAAATAAGAATGCCCAGTCATGATGCCACGTAATCAAGTCAAACAAAAAAAATGACACATAAGCAAAAAAAATTGCCACATGTGCATTGAGTCAAAATTGAGGGCATAATTGAAACGTTGGTTGCACATTGAGGGCATGTCTGAACAAAATGAAACGTTAAGGGCATAACTGAAAATCACTGCAAACGTTAGGGGCATGAAAGGGTGTTTTGCCATAATAATACATAGGATCATAGTGCAAAAAACTGGACCGGCCATTAACTCGGTGGAAGGCTCGAGTCACTGGTTCAATGGTTCAACCGTTGGGTCACTAGTTCAACCGGTTGAGCCGGTTTACTTAAAAAATACATTTTCAAATATACATATTCATTAAATACACATTAATATCTTATAATAATTTAAATATAAAGTAAAAATTAAACACTTTAGTACCCTTTGGAGCTATTTTGTAATTTTAACTATAACAAATTTTGTAAAAATTACATATTGACCCCAATTTTTTTAAAAGTTTTCATTTTAGTCCCTAGATAATATGTATCCAGGGACTAATTTTTAAATTTTTGAAAATTTTTTGGAGTCAATATGTAATTTTGCAAATTTGGCGGGTCAAACCGGTGACTGGCCGGGTCAACTGCATAAACGGTATTTTTGTTTTTTCGGACCGGTCTGGTGTCCGGTTCGCCGGTTGAACCGCCCGATCCGGTCCGATTTTTTATACTATGCATAAGATCCACACTTTATCTTTTTTTTCTTTTATTTTTTCTTCTTTTCTCTCTCATATTCTATAAGAAATCTAGAGAATCCATTTCCTTTCCTTCACGCTATATTAGTGTACCCTTAATAGAAGGAGCTAGTTTTTTCATAAGGTGATAAAATCTATATTGAAATCTTAGTTGAAAAAGATATTCATATTTAGTGTCTCCGAAATTATCTCAAATAGAAGATATCTATAAAATCTAAAAAAGTTTTAGCTTTTATAATTAGTTTTCAGTGAGAATTAATTGATTTTGCTCTACTTAGTGGATATTTTTATTCCAATTGTACTTTTGTTTTAGGGATGTAGTATCGGTATAAATGATAAGCGATTTTGATATTACTTAATTGTGAATAACTATTTTGGCCTTTTAAGAAAAACCCTCCGTTTTGACTCTGCTAGGTATCTAGCCGCTGCTCGTTGCTCGTCCGTGCTTATCCAAATCGATTCTGCCGGATTCCGCCGCGTTCGTCTGTGCTTGTCCGCTGCTCGTGATCGTCTTCTCCAAATCGATTCCGCCGTGTTAGTCTGTGCTCGTCCGCTGCTCGTGTTCGTTTTCTCCACTTCGATTCCGCCGCGTTCGTCTGTGCTCGTCCGTTGCTTGAGTTCGTTTTCTCCAAATCGATTCTACCGGTTTCCTCCCGCCCTGTTTCCGTTGCCGTCGTGACAGTGTTTTTGCTGTGTTTGCTTTGGTCGTTCGATTTTCTTTTTGATCTTTTTGGTTGTCTTCTCCATAGTTGTAGCTATCGGAAATTTAGTTTTGATCTTTGGTGCTTCTACTTGTAGCTATCGGAAATTTAGTTTCGACCCTCATGATGCGTGGATTAGCCGGTGCCCGGAATGGGGATAGGCATGAATCCCAAAATCATGGTAGTGTCGCCGAAACGCAACCAACTTCATTTAAGAAGCGAGACGATGCGTTGATTGTGTTTAGTGACAATGTGGTGAAGGAAGGAATTGACGCCTGTAATGTTAGTTTGGTAGGAAAAGTTATATCTAGTAAGCCCATTTTCAAGAAAGCGCTAGAGACGGCGTTAAGGAATATGTGGGGTAATCCAGATGGTTTCTGTATTGATGAATTAGAGTCTCAAATTTTTCATATGTTTTTTTCGAAGGAGGAGGACTTGAATCGTGTCCTTGACAGGGGGCCTTGGCTTTTTCGTAATAGCTGGATTATTCTCACCAGGTGGAAGAAGAATTGGAAGAATGACACGTATGATTTTAAACATGTTAGCATATGGGTTCAGTTTTGGGGTTTACCACCTCATTGTTGCACTACTGAAATGGGTAAGAAGATTGGGTCGACCTTGGGAGAGGTTGAAGATGTGGGCATATATGATATTCAGGGGACTAAGGCACCTATTTTGAAGGCTAAGGTGAGATTTAATATTGAAAAAGCTTTAAGAAGAGGAATTTGCATAGGGAGTAAAGCTGATGGGGCTTTTTGGATTGATTTTAAATATGAAAGACTCCCGCAGTTTTGCTATCAATGTGGGGTTATTGGCCATGATAAGGAATCCTGCAAAGAGACTAGTGGGCCATGTGATGCAGGGGATGATGAGACCAAAGAATTTGGCCCCGTGGATGCGCACCCTAAATCAGGGAAGACGTGTTAGAAATGCTTATAAACCTGAGGGGTCCCACGATCTTAGTGAAGAGGATGATAAGGGGCGACGTGTAAAGGCGATGTTCACAGAATCCATTCTTAAAAAGTTATCTGATATGACTATGGGGGCGACTCCTTCAAACACTTTAAAACCTGTCGTTCAAAAGGAGAAGGAGATCTCTTTGACCCCTACAAAGACAAACCCTAATTTATCTCATCAAAGTGAGGATGTGGAGAACATATTGCAGGTGGTGGTTGTGGGGAGTGATATGCATGCGGACCAACCTTCTCTTGAAGAGATCCCAGAGAGCAGTTTGGACAAATCAGAGGGTGTTCTAGCTCCTGCGAAGGGTAAGAAGTGGAAGAAGTTGGCTAGAAATGGGGGCTTAGAGGATGCTCCTAATCAGAAAAATGGGAAGCGTGGGCGAGAGATTTTGGGGACAGAAGTGAACTAGCCTATGGAGATTGATAAGGGGAAGAAGCAGAGGTTGGATGAGTCAGATTATTCTATCGGCAGTGTTGGGGAAACTCAACACGGCCGCCAACCATGAAAATCATAGCTTGGAACGTTTGAGGATTGGGGAATCCTCGGGCTTTCCGTTCCTTATGTCTCATCATGAGACAATATAATCCCCATGTGCTGTTTTTGTGCGAAACCAAATTTACCGCTATTGAGGCAGATAAAGTGAAGTACAAGCTGAAGATGGATTATGCTGTTTGTGTTCCTTGTCAAGGAAGAAGGGGGGGACTTGAATCTCCTTTCTTTCTCTAAATATCATATTGATGTAGGGGTGATGGACGGGAACAGAGAGGTGTGGAGGCTCACTGGTTTTCTTGGGGGGTGTACCAATGATTCTAGAAGTGAAGGCTGAGACACTTTGAAGCTGTTGGGGAATCATGGGCGGGGGCCCTGGATGGTTGTTGGTGACTTTAACGAGATACTTGACGAAAGAGAACATTGCAATAACCATCACAGATCTCAAAGTCATATTCAAAACTTCAGAGAGGCGGTGGATTTCTGTGAATTGAAAGATCTTGGTTTTACAGGTCATATGTTTACTTGGTGCAATCGCAGACACTTGGAGCAGAATATTCAAGTAAGACTTGACAGAGCTATTGGTAACGAGCTATGGTTAGAACTTTTTCCCAACTACCTAGTTTCTAACCTTCCTTTTGGCTCCTCGGATCATTGCCCTATCTCTGTGGATCTGTTTCGAAACTCTCAGTCTACTACTTCTTCACGAGGTGTAAGACCCTTTTATTTTGAGAAAATGTGGCTTAGTCATGCTGATGCTCCAAATATTGTGTCACAATCTTGGAATACACCTTCGAGTGCAAGGTGGGATATTGACTCATGGAATGCAAAAATTGTTGACACTCGGTCAACCCTTGCTGCTTGGAATAGAGACACGTTTGGTCATGTTGGTAGGAAAATAAAGGAGCTCCAAGTGAAAATCCAAAGATGTTACAGCAACCAGAATAACCCTGTGGATATCCATTGTGTTAGAGCTCTTGAGATGGAGTTAGATGACATCCTGGAGAGAGAAGAAATCATGTGGCGTCAAAGATCAAGGACTCAATGGCTTAAGGAAGGTGATCGGAATACTAAATTTTTTCATGCTATGGCTTCCTAGCGAAAAAGGAAAAATAAAATTACTCACTTGAGAGATGAGAATGGGGATGATACGGAAGAGGAGGAGAAGTTTCATGGTATTGCTGCCACTTACTTTAGATCTCTGTTCACTACCTCCCAGCCGCTGAGTGCCAGTCTTATTACTGACCTAATTCCAAGTAAAATCTCTGCGGAGATGAACGATGCTTTAGTGGGTCCTTGCACCAAAGAGGAGGTTAAGAAAGCTTTGTTTCAAATGGGCCCAACAAAAGCTCCAGGCCCAGACGGCTTTCCTCCCCTCTTTCTCCAACACTTTTGGGACACTGTGGGGGATGATTTGGTCTATCTGGTGAGAAATTATTTTGAAAATCAATCAATGCCTTCAAATCTTAACCACACGAGAATTGTCCTTATTCCCAAAGTGAATGACCCAGTCGATCTTACTCAGTTTCGGCCCACCAGCCTATGCAATGTTGCCTACAAAGTTATTGCGAAGGTCCTTGCTAACAGGTTAAAACCTCTTCTTCCTTTGGCCATCTCGGAATACCAAAGCGCTTTTGTGCATAATCGCCAAATTACCGATAATGTTCTGATAGCCTACGAGCTCATTCATGCTCTCAGAAATAAGCGCTCCGGGTTAGATGGTTGGATGGCCCTTAAGCTTGACATGAGTAAGGCATATGACAGAGTTGAATGAAATTTTCTTGAAGAGGTCATGACTTGTATGGGATTTGCAGAGAAGTGGATTGCATTGATCATGGGGTGTGTAAGGATTGTCTCTTTTTTGGTAATGATTAATGGGAAAGATTTAGAGGCTTTTGTCCCCTCGCGTGGACTGCGGCAGGGAGACCCCCTTTCTCCTTATCTGTTTCTTCTTTGCTCTGAAGGTCTTAGCGCCCTTTTGGATGATGCGAGGAGCAAAGGGGTTATACAGGGACTTAAAGTGGCTAGGGATGCTCCTGATATTAGTCACTTGTTCTTTGCTGATGATAGTCTGCTCTTCTGTATGGCGACCCCATAACATGTGGATAACTTGAAAGGCATTTTGGACACTTATGAGATGTATTCGGGGCAAATGATCAACAAGACTAAGACTGCTATTTTCTTTAGTCCAACACTAGGAGTGATGTTAAGAGTAGAATCACTACCTCTCTCTGCATCAGTACAGTAGCAATGAATGAACAGTATTTGGGATTACCAACTCATGTGAGAAGAAGTAAGAATCAGACCTGCAAGTTCATTGAGAAAAGGGTGTGGAAGAGGCTTCAATTATGGAAGCGAAGACTTCTCTCGTGTGCTTGGAGAGAGATTCTTGTTAAGGCGGTTGCTCAGGCGATCCCCTCTTTTTTATGTCTTTCTTTTTGCTCCCCAAGAGTCTTTGTAATCGCCTTGAGATGCCTTCAGCTAAGTTCTGGTGGGGCAGCTCTGATGAGAAGAGGAAAATACACTGGATGAATTGGGCTAGCTTGTCTACACCTAAGTGTTTTGGGGGCTTGGGGTTCAAAGATCTTAGATGTTTCAATTTGGCTCTCCTTGCCAAACAGGGTTGGAAGCTACTCTCTAATCCCTCGGCGTTGGTGTCCAGAGTCTTGAAAGCCAAGTATTTTAACAGTTGCAGCTATGAAGCATGGACACTGACACGGACACGGGACACGACACGGACACGGACACAGCGACACGCCAAACTCTCAAAATTACATGACACGACACGGCATATATTTATATATATAAATAATTAAATATTCATAATTTTTAATGAAAAATTTAAAAATTACAATTTTTATTCATAATATATGTCATATTTATTATTATTTTCTCTTGTATGTCATGTTAAAGTTACAAAAAACTGATTTATATTCTAAAATTTATGAATATGTGTCGTGTCGGTGTCGTACGGGTGTCGGACACTGACACGTGTCTGACACGGCGACACGCTCTCAAAATGAAGTGTCCATGCTTCCTAGAGTTGCAGCTTTATGGAAGCGAAGCTTGGCTTCAATCCTAGCTTCACTTGGCGCAGTATTCTTGAAGGCAGAGAAGTTCTCAAATTGGGTATCAGGAGGAGGATTGGTGATGGCAAGACCATTAAGGTCTCTGATCGTCTGTGGATTCCGGGTTTCTATGGTGAAGAGGTGATCTTTCACAACTCTCTTAATGATGTTGATTTTATCTCAGACCTTTTGTCTAATAGTGGGAGAAAATGGAATGTTCTAAAAGTGCATGAGGTGTTTGACTACCCTAGAGCTAAAAATATCTGTGAGATTCCTCTGCCTTTGAATGTTATGTCTAATTCTTTCTTTTGGGAGTTCTCCAGTAACGGTAGTTATGAGGTTAGGTCGAGGTATAGATTTCTTAAGAACTATCAGGACCGTATCCACAATGATCGGGATGTAGCCCTTCGAGATTATAAGTGCATTTGGGTTGGGATTTGGAAGTTGAAAATCCCTCCTAAATATAAAATGTTTTTATGGAGAGTGTGTCGAGGAATTATTCTCACTAGAACTATTCTGAATAGTAGAGGTATGGATGTAGACGAGATGTGGCCAATTTGTAATGTGGAGGATGAGGATATTTTTCATGCGCTGATTTCTTGCCCTCGGTTGGTTTCCTTTTGGGAAAACGCTCAATTGCAATTTATTTATGAATTTGATTGTCACATTTCTTTTCTTGAGTGGTTCTCGTGTGCTGTGACTCAGTGGGACCAGAGTGATATTTGCAGATTTGCTGTGGCAATCTATAAGGTGTGGGAGAGGAGAAATTTGAAGTTATCAAAGCCGGAATCTCCAGTGGCTGATGGTGCTCAGTTGTGGGAAAAAACTAGAAGCCTTTTATCTGAGATCTCTAGTTCACCTAATCCTAGCGGCATTTCGTCTAACAGTCCTGAATCTAGTCAATGGGCTCCTCCCCCCTTTGGTTGTTTTAAGATTAATGTTGATGCTGTTGTTTCTGAGTCAATCTGTGAGTTGAGTTGTGTTATTAGGGACCACAGAGGTGAAGTGTTAGGTGCGGCCTCCAAATCTATACATGTTGTTGGTTCCACGTGATGGAGATTGTGCCCTAGGGCCAATCATTTTATTTATGTGTTATTTGAACATATGTAATTTTTGATTAATTTATAGAGATAAATTATGTTGTTATCATATTATTAGCATGTTTACTATGATAGCGTCCTTGATTAATTATAAGATAATTAATCTAAAGCTGTCCCTGGTCGATCATTTACGTGGGAACGTAAATGAACCAAGACCGGCATGACCTCGGTGTA
>QANZ01000177.1:17377-32642 GCA_003254925.1 Chamaecrista fasciculata | reverse complement strand
TTAATCATATCTATTACTTTCTCTTTCTCATTAATACAATTACTCAATCACCATAATTCACATATTTATTTTTTATTTTTTATAATTTTTTATTAAATTATTTTTGACCGACCAAAAGAATCCTCAGACATATACAATAGTATAGATATAGATATATAAGATATAAGGAAAGTAAGAAAGTTTAACTAATTATATAACATTTTGGCCAAAATCCTATTTTGGTTCCTAATGTTTACCCTAAATTTCGTTTTGGTCTCTAATTTTTTTTGTTTCATTTTGATCTTTAATATTTTCCAATAGTTTCATTTTGGTCCTTAACTATTGAATCTGGTCATATATTTATCTTGTTTCAAACCAAAATTCAATGAAATAAGTACTACGAGTTAAATTTGATGAGTTATTTCTATACCCAGTTGGAGTAATCAACAAACGAGGTCAAATCGGGTATAGTTTGAAAAACGAGTCGTTTGTTTCAAGAATTCAGTCATATCTTTCTCGTTTCAAATCTGAATGCAACGAAATTGAAGCTACAAGATACTGTTGACTAGTTATTTCTCGGTTCAGTTGGAGTCTTTGGCAAACTAGGTCAAATAATACTCACATCAAGAGTAATTTGTAACTCTAATTTTGACATATTTGAACTTGAAACGAGAGAAATATGACCAACTTCATGAAATGATTGGACAAATTTTAGACTCGATTTGAAGCCCGTTTTTATCTCATTTACTGCAATCCAATTTAGCAAAGAAAGAACTCATCAAATGTTACTCGTAACTCTGATTTCATGGCATTTGGACTTAAAATTAGAGACATATGATCACATTTAATAGTTAAGGAGCAAAACAAAACTTTTAGAGAACATTAAAGATCATAACTGAGCCATTAGGGACTAAAATAAAAATTAAGGTAAATATTAAGGACCAAAATAATTTTGACCTAACTTTTTTTGTGCTGATTCTTTCATTAAATATTGTGTTAACAAGTTGAGGATATGTTATGTCATATATCAAGAAAAGAAAATGTCAGACGACCCATTAACATTATCTGAGATCGATCTTTTGAGTATAATTGTGGCTGCAGCGTGGAGATCATAGAAATTTTGTTTTTGGCCTGAATGGAGATCATAGAATTGCTCATGTGAAATTCGCTTTTAAGTAATAAAGTCTTTGATCTTACAAACAAAGAAATTTGTAAGGAAAGAAAAAATGAAAAAGAAAAGTCAACTATGGATAATGTTTTCTAGCTTTTTATATAAAGTTGTGTTTACATGGTGAATGCAATTTTTTAAAAAAGAAAAATTAAAACAATTTATCTCTACTTAATGAGGTATCACTTTTTGACCAATGACCATGTTAGTTGTTTAGTTCTTTCCTTTAATATCAAATATCAAATTATTACATATATGATATATCTGATGTCTATATCTTAAGACTAAGGAAAGATTCTTCTTAGGATTTTTATATTACTGATGGTCTGTTTCAGATCTCATCAATTAAAAAAGAAAATGGTCAGTCGCTTTCATTGCATCTACATAATATTGCAATAATTAAGCACGTGATTATTATCGTCAATTTGAATTGTTTATTATTTTGTTCTACTTTAGTTGCCATCCTGTTTTTAAATTTTAAAGCTTATCGCTAAGAGTATTTGAATCAATAAGAGGATTCAAATCCTCAACATAATTCTCTATAGTCTTTTTTTTTTTATATATATATATAAGAAATTCTCTCTAGTCATTGCTTCATCGATTAAGGGTTTGAGTCATGGAGTTAATGGATGGTTCAACTATTAACTATTAAGTTTGAATTGATAGTTAACTCAATTACAATCATAATTAAGATTATCACCTCTGAAGCTGATGGCATGGTGAGAATAGATTAAAGACACAAGTAACTAAATAACTTGAACCACTTATTATAGAGAAAACACATCAATTACAACTCAAGAGAATTACACCAAATTCAATCAATTTATAATAAAGATGAGTAATCATAATCAGAATTCTTAATTAATCCAACTCAGAATCATAATCAACATTAAGAAAACAAGTCATCTAAACAAGAGGAAAGAAATCTTAACAAAAACTATGATAAGGCATAGAAAAACTCCCTAACCAATACACCCAAGTTAGGCCTCCGTGTTTTCTCTCAAACCCCTCCTCATGAGGGATCACCTTTCTCTCTCATGAAAGATTTCACCCTAATTCATATTAGGGTTATTAGCGGTGCCTCCTAGCTTTGGCTTTCGGCGGTGACGCTCTTTTTTGTGTGTCCTCTATGACGGTGGTTTTCAAGTTTAGGTGGTTTTCGGCGAGTTTCCTTCCCAGATCTGTGTGTTTTCTCCTCGTGTTCGTTTGTTTTCTGCGGCGGGTTTTGTGGCGGCGGCGTTTTGGATCTGGTCAGGTTTTTTTTTGTTTCCTTTATATGTTTGTAGCTTTAGTTGGATCTCTAGATCTTAACTTGGCTGTTGTCTTGCCAATTTGTCTGACACGAAAATTGGTCCTCTTGGATGGGTTGCAAACCCCCCACTTTCGTCAGTTGATGTTCTCTCTAGTGTTCTTGTTGATGCTAGGAAGAGATTGAATTATTTTGCAGTGTTTTTATTTGTACTCTGTTTGACTTTGCCTTGCTTTTGAATAAATTATTTTTTGTGAGGCCAAAAAAAAAAAGTTAAGCCTCCATAAATTCTCCTATTCTCCTATGAGAAATAGAGTCTTGCTCCTCATGGAGTGAGAAGAATTCACTTCACCAAGCTTCAAAATCTCCAAATTAAAGTACCCATGGATGATGTGTATGAGTGTAGAGAAAGAGAGAAGAGCGGAGAAGAACAAGACGATGTAAATTGGTCCATGGTGTCTCTCTTCTTCGAAATGAGGTTTTCTAAGGTAAAATAACCTTTGCCAGTGTGTTGGACCGAGTCTAGGTCGAGGAAAAGGTGCCTCGGGTATATGGATGGCAACGGGTAAAGTATCCGGTTATTTTGTCATAATCTGTATCTGTATCCGTTTATTCTATCCAATATCTATACTCTATATGTATCCGACAATTTAGTATCTGTACCCAATCCGATATCTGTTATCCGACGGGTACCATAAATATCGGAAATACCCAAAAATTATAGATATAGGATAGGATTTGTTATGGTTAAAATTACAAAATATGATTTGTTATTGACCCTAAAAAATTTTCAAATAATTACAAATAGTCCCTAGAAACATATTATCTAGGGACTAAAATGAAAACTTTAAAAAAATTGGTTACAATATGTAATTTTTGTAAAATTTGTTATGGTTAAAATTATAAAATAGCTCCAAAGGGTACCAAAGTTTTAATGGAGAATACCATAGGGTATCAAAGTGTCAGGTTTCAGACTACAGGGTACCAAAGTAAAATATAATCAAACTACAGAGTGCCAAAGTGTAATTTATCGTATTATTAATAGAGTAAAATGAGTATAAATATGAGTTACAATAATATCCTTATAATTATTTCATTTATGATTCATAGTTGATATTTAATTGTATTAATTTTTTTTACATTTCTAATAAAAATTTGTATATCATTTAACTACTAAACATTAGAAACACATAAAATGATAAAGAGGGATAGTTAATTTGATATTCAAATGATAAATGCGACAAGTTAGAAACTTTAAGTTATTTTTAACTAAACTTTTTTATTTATTAAGTTGGGATCATCAATAAATAAGGTCAAATCGGATCTAGAAGTAGGTTTGGAATTAATTTTTCATGATTTTTTACTTTTTAGTCTGAACCCCATTTTCAAGCTCAATTTGATCCCATCTATTGACAGTCTCAACAGTGCAGAGAATGACTTTTTTAGAGTAGCATGTAAGTTGTAGCTCTGAATTTATCGCATTCAAAATTGAAATGAGAGAGATATGATCAACTTTACTTGTTTAACCGTGAAATGAGCGGTCCATTTTTGAGATCCAATTTGACCTCGTTTGTTAAAGACCCCAACTGATAGAGATCGAAAGTACTTTTTAAAAGCAACGTACATAGCTCTAGACTTGTCACATTCGAACTTGAAACGAGAAAAATATAACCACATGCAATAGTCTGGGGCAAAAATGAAACATTTTTCTAATATTTAGGGCAAATATAATTTTTTTTTGAAACATAAAGGATTAAAATGAACGTCAAGACATATATTTAGGACCAAAATAGACCTTTGACCTTTCTTAAAATACATAATTCTTATATTATTTGTTTTAGGTTAAAGGGTCATTTTGTTCCTAAATGTATGCTTTAATGTTCATTTTGGTCCTTTATGTTTCAAAGCGTTCAAATTGCTCCTAAATGTTAGTAAAATATTTCATTTTGATCCCAAACTATTGAAGTATGTCATTTTTCTCTCGTCTCTCATTTTAAGTTCAAAAGACTTGTTAAGAGTAACTCATAGCTCTGAAATCGCCGCTTTTGGACATGAAACAAGAGATATATGATCAATTTTGATTGTTTGACCGTGAAACGAGTGGTGTAATTTTAGAATTGATTTGACTTCGTTTCTTAACGATTCCAACTAAATATAGAAAAAGTATTATTTAAGAACAATAGATAGTTTTGAACTTGTTATATTCAAACTTGAAACGAGAGAAATATGATTATATTCAATAATTTGGAACCAAAATAAAATATTTTTATCAACATTGAAGACTAATTTAAATATTTTAAAATATAAATAACCAAAATGAAATTAGATATGTATATATATACTTAAGACTAAAAATAAAAAGACCATTTAACTTTTATTTTTATATAGAAAGATGAAAACAGTGGGCTGGAGAGGAGGTTCCATAGTTCATAGTTGCATTAACAAATCATACGTAAGCAAGACAGTCACATAGCCAAAAAAACCGTTGACCGGAACGAGTAAAGAGTTGCCACGTGCGGTCAAAAGCAGTCAAAGAGACGAACACGTGGCAATATATAGTGACTATTAGTGTCATTGGGTGTGGTTGTACTTCCACTCTGCCTCACGCGCGTCCCTCATCATCCGTCAAACTTCAAACGCGCCTATCTCCACATTTTGTGGAAACCTACTATTTGGTCCCTCATTTTTCACAGTTTCAACTATTTGGTCCCTCAAAAATTAAAAATGTTAACTATTTAGTCTCTAATTTATAATAATCGTCAACTATTAGACGTTAAATGCTTACATAGCACCGTTAAATGCCACTTTGACATTTTAATCACCTAAACTAACCAAACCGGGGCAACAAACACAATTAATCCGACACCCAAATATTTGTATTACACGTGAAGTTTTCATAAGGCATAAACTATTGAATCATTCTCAAATCTCAAACCTTAAGTGGTCCCAAATAGTTAAATATGTGACATTTAACGTGTTACATGTATACTTAACGATCAGGTCACCAGTGTTAGTAACGAAGATAGGCTACAAGGACTAATGAGTTGATATTTCTAATTTTTGAGGGACCAAATAGTCTATTTCAAAAATGTAAAATCAAATAATTGAAATTGTAAACAAAAGGGACAAAATAGTATGTTTCCTCCCACATTTTTCATTGTCAAATCAAAGTATCAAACTTCAATAATAGTTGATCCAGTTGATAAAGATTTGATTCATAAATTACAAAGTTATGAGTTCGATTCTTATTAATGTAAAAACTTTTATTTGTTAGTAAGTAATCTATAAGTATTTTTGTAATTTTTAAGTGTTTGGAAAGTTTTAAATATGCTTTAACTTTCATAAACTTTCCGACCTAATTCACCTAGACTTTTTCTTTAATAAAAAAAAAATGAAAGTATGAAACCACTTTTACCAAAAATAAAATGAAAATTTGAAATCCTATTTTAACATCCTCCACCTGAAGCGCGTGTCCTACTCTCTTTTTTAAATTTTTTTAGTCAAAATCTCTTACTCTCCAGTCTCATGCTCATTAATCGCTCAGAGCCTCACACTACTTTTCTAGGCTCGCCTGACTGCTTCATTTCTACAATAGTTTCTAGAAAGAATAGAGTGATACATATAAGGACACTATATGGATACAAATATATTAATATGTTAAATTCTTAAAATTATATAATATAACGTGAGATATGTTTATATATATAAAAATAAAATAATTTATATGTATATAAATAATTAAATATGCTATTTTTATTATTATTTATAATAATAAAAATAGCATATTTTGATGAGAATATGAAAGTATCAAAGTCATAAAAAATAGTTCTATATTTTAAAATTTATAAATTATAAAATATATATTAATACGGCATGGAATATGATGCCGAAATGAATACACTGACATATCTAATTCTTAAAATTACATGACATGATATGGTACAATATATTTTTATATTTATAAATTAAAAATTCATAATGAGAACTTTAAAAATTACAATATATTTATAATATATGTCATTTGTGTCATTATTTTCTATTGTTTGTCAAATTAAAGTCATAAAAAAAAATTTCATAATTTGAAACTTATTAATGTGATGTATGCGTGTCCGACACGGTGACACACTCTCAAAATGAAGCGTCCACACTTCATAGTTTTATGGATATCCGTCGTATAGGTTTCGTACAGGTACATGTTCGACATGGTGACATTCTCTAAATCGCCGAAAAATTACATAGTCACTGAAATATTTACACAATCGCCGAAAATCATATTTCCGGTCATTTGTTCGCAAAATATAGGTCGCCATTGAACTCAAGAGGTAAAAAAATATGAGATTAGAAGTTTTCGTAGTTGTCGGGGCTGGCGTGTATCTTGTCGGAAAATTTACCAGAGACATAAGGGACTAAAACGAAACTTTGAGCAAACTTGAGGGATCAAAATAGGATTTCAGCCCAAAAAAGTAAGGTTAAGGTATAATTGACAACAATAAGAAATGTTGGGGGCATAACTCTAAAACTGACCTCAAACATTAAGTGCACCAATAGGTCTTTTACCTTAATTAAATTTACATTTTATACTAATGGTGAAACCAATGCAGTCAAGATCGAGATCTTACTCAAGATCGGAAGGAGCNTTTTTTTAAGTGTTTAAAACGTTTTAGGGCCTTTTTGAAAGTTTTAAAATGTTTTAGGGTCTTTTGGAAAGTCTCTTAAATATTTTTGGACTTTTTTTGAAAGTTGTTAAAACATTTTAGGGTCTTTTGGAAGTCATTAAAACGTTTTAGGGCCTTTCTGAAAGTTTTAAAATGTTTTAGGGTCTTTTGGAAAGTCTCTTAAATGTTTTTGGGCCTTTGTGGAATTGTTTAAAGTGTTTTTGGACCTTTATGAAAGTTTTTAAATGTTTTTGGGCCTTTGTGGAATTGTTTAAAGTGTTTTTTGACCTTTTTGAAAGTCTTTTAAATATTTTTGGCCCTTTGTGGAATTGTTTAAAGTGTTTTTTGACCTTTTTGAAAGTCTTTTAAATATTTTTGGGCCTTTGTGGGATTGTTTAAAGTGTTTTGGGGACCTTTTTGAAAGTTTTATGGTCTTTTGAAAGTCTCTTAAATGTTTTTGGGCCTTTGTGGAATTGTTTAAAGTGTTTTTGGACCTTTTTGAAAGTTTTTAAATGCTTTTGGGTCTTTGTGGAATTGTTTAAAGTGTTTTTGGGACCTTTTTGAAAGTTTTTAATTGTTTTTGGGTCTTTTTTCAAAAAAAAAAAAGCTTAAAAAAAATTTACAAGATCGGTAAGATCGTACGATCTTACCGATCTTACGATTTAAATCTAGATCTTACTCAGATCTTGGTCAAAACCGATCCTGCATCCGATTTAACTTGAATTGGCCTTGCAAGATCGTAAGATCGTACGATCTTACGATTTAAATCTAGATCTTGACTGCCTTGGGTGAAACGAATGAACCAAAAATTTAAAGATTAAAACAAAATAAAAAAGTTGAGAACTAAAATAGAATTCATCTTAAAACTTGAAGACTAAAATGAGATTTTGACTAGTTTTTAATAGTATTAATATAGTACAAATTTAGGGGCCTAAATATATAAAATTAGTTCAAACTCAAAGACAAAATAATATCAATTCAGTATGAATTCAGGAATCAAAAAATATAAAATTTGTTCAAATTCAATGACCATATTATATTAATTTTGTACAAATTTAGTGATCAAAAAACATAAAATTCATTCAAATTCAGGACTAAATCATCGCTAGTGACCAACTAATTGACAGTTAAAATATTTCAGAGACCAAATCATATATTTTAATTATGAGTAAACTACCAAATTGGTCCTTGGATTATTGCTTCGCTGACAGATTGGTCCCCGAATTTAAGAAATTGACAAATAGGTCCCCGAATTTTTCTAACGTTAGTCAAATAGGTCCCCGAATAACATGCACAGAAGGACCTATTTGACAAATGTTAGAAAAATTCGGGGACCTATTTGACTCGTTAGAAAAATTCGGAGACCTATTTGTCAATTTTCTAAATTCGGGGACCAATCTGTCAGCGAGCCAATAATCCAAGGACCAATTTAGTAGTTTACTCTTTTAGTTATTCAATAATTCATTTAAGGACTAAATAATAAGTTTGCTTAAGTTAGTATGTTGATCCGTGTCCACGCTCACAAAAGAAGCGTGGGAATGTGACAGCAGTGAAAGAGCGAGGAAACTTCCCAAAAAAAAAGAAAAAAGAGTGGAATGTTTCTAACAGCTAAGTCCACCCAAGGTCTGAACGTGTGCTTCCGTTAAAAAAAATCCGCGCACCACGTTAACGATATTTCCTTACGCCGTTAACGTTAACTTCCGTCAAACTTCCTCTTTCTATATATACCATTTCAATCCTCCTCAACTTTATTTCCGCTGAAATCAAAAGCACCTCTTGAAAAATTTTACTTCCTAAAATTCCCCACGAAACTCAAGTTTTGAACAAAAAGTCTCGTTCTACACGAAGATTCACACCGAAATTTCCTCTTTGTTGAATCGTCGATTCTGAAAATTTGAGGTACTTTCTTCTTCTTCTTTCTTTGCGTTTTTTTTTTCCTGTTTTTCTCGACTGCTCTGTGTACAGTTGAAATATTTATGTAATATGAAGCAGAAATGACTACACATAAACTTGATTCAAGGTCGGTGGGTAGGTTGTTGAGGATGATGATATATATATATATATATATATATATCTATATATATATTTTGGTCATTACTCATTTGTGATTTCTTGTCTGTTGCATTGTGAGCTGAAACTGTTTGATTTAATGCTTCTCTTATTTATAAAATCTGTTAGGGTCTAGAATATCGAATACTTTTTCCCGTTTGGTGATATGGTTTGTATGTAATTCGTGGGCTGAGAGTTAGGGCAATATTTTTGGGTCGCCGACGGATTTTCTGCTTCGATAGGAAGAAGAAATTAATTAGTTTATTCTTTATATGCTTTCACCTAACGAGTCAGCGGTCAACTACAGAACAAGAATAATAATAATGTACGAGTGGTTTTCTTTGGCACATAGTTTAGTAACAGGTAGATTTAGCCATTTGGGGTTGCAATGAGGAATTGTTACTTGCTTTAGTTTTTGTTTTTCTTCCCGCTTCAAATCTGATGTTATATTTGCAGTGCCTCTGTTTCTATTTTTGTCCACAACTAGTAATTTTTAGGCAAGAATACTTGAAGAACTTGTATTCTTTGGAAGATGTTTCTTTTAAAGGTTGTAAATCTAATCCTGATTTAATAGCAGCTTTTGTATCCCCTCTCAAACACAAAAATACAAGATAAAGAAAGAAAGAAGGGAAGAATAACTTCTTTTTGTTTTCTGAGAGCTTAAGTCGGTAGTTTTATTTGTATGCTAAAATTAAATATGGCTCTAAGTTCCCTCTTAGATCAATGATTTTTTACGAGTAGTATTATGAAAGATATTCACGAATTGCCCCTCTCTTGATATTGCAGGTTCATCTATAATTTCATTCAAAGGCTTTTACTTTTCTGATTTACTAGTGAATCGCCCTGTGAAGTAATCCTTTATCATAGAGAGGCTGATGCCATATTCCGTACTATGGACTCACAGCAGCTATTCAGTTTCAATGTGACTACTGGTGCTGGTTTACCATATACATACACATCTTCTCATCCTACTGTTCCATCACTACCTAACAGGCTGCTTGGATCATTGAAGTTTGACATAGGAAACTCTCCTAACTCACCCTTTTCCTCAAATTTTGATTCTGATTCTCCTTCTACACTGAGTGACGGCCAGGATCAGTACTGCTCTGGAGAGATCCTCTCTAGTGTCAGCCCTTCTTACAACAACTCTGCGCTGGAATCTAATTATTACTTAAACAGATCAATCTCGCCAGCTGCTGCTGACCGTCTTCAACACAGTCTGCATTTGTATTCTGCTCGGAGTTCTCTTCTGCAGGATGCGAGTTCTAACCTGAAAATCAGGAACGCATTGCTGGAATTAGAGTCTGCTTTGATGGCCCCGGATGGCGATGAAGGTACCACATCAAAGACTTGTTTGGGTAAGAACAGCCGGCCAACATTATCTGGCCAGGGGTCTAGGCCATGGACCCATGAGCGCCAAGAATCACAGTATGTTCAAAATCAGTCATCTTTTGTTACTAGCAATAGGCAGTCAAGTGAAGTAGCACACATAGAGAAACGTCACAAACCGATGGAGGAGTCTTGGCTGCAACATGGTGGCTTCCCACCTAGCAACTTGAAGCAATTGCTGATTGCTTGTGCCAAATCCCTTTCTGAGAACAACATACAAATTTTTGATCAGTTGGTTGAAAAGGCTAGGAGTGCTGTGTCTATCAGCGGGGAGCCGATTCAGCGGCTTGGTGCTTACATGGTAGAAGGGCTTGTTGCAAGGAAGGAGGCCTCCGGTAATAACATCTATCATGCCCTAAGGTGCAGAGAGCCCGAAGGCAAAGACTTGCTGTCTTACATGCACATGCTGTATGAGATTTGCCCCTATTTGAAATTCGGTTACATGGCAGCCAACGGAGCCATAGCTGAAGCTTGCAGAAACGAGGACCGCATTCACATAATAGACTTCCAGATTGCTCAGGGAACTCAATGGATAACTCTCCTTCAAGCTCTAGCAGCAAGGCCCGGCGGGGCTCCCCATGTACGAATTACTGGAATTGATGATCCGCTGTCAAAATATGCCCGTGGTGATGGACTGGATGCAGTCGGGAGAAGACTGGCCGGAATCTCAGAGAAATTTGGAATCCTAGTTGAGTTTCATGGAGTGCCTGTTTTTGCCTCTGAGGTAACAAGGGACATGCTTGATGTGAGGCCAGGGGAGGCTTTGGCTGTGAACTTTCCTTTACATCTGCATCACACGGCTGATGAGAGTGTCGACGTGAACAACCCAAGGGACGGGCTTCTGAGAATGGTGAAGTCACTTTCTCCCAAAGTGACTACATTGGTGGAACAAGAATCCAACACCAACACAACCCCTTTCTTCAACAGGTTCCTAGAAACCTTGGATTACTACCTAGCCATGTTCGAGTCGATCGATGTCACCCTCGCTAGAAACAGCAAGGAGCGGATTAACGTGGAGCAGCATTGTCTGGCGAGGGACATCGTCAACGTTATAGCCTGTGAAGGGAAGGAAAGGATAGAGAGACACGAGCTGTTTGGGAAGTGGAAATCAAGGTTGACAATGGCCGGATTCAGACAATACCCATTGAGCTCGTATGTTAATTCTGTGATTAGGACCCTTTTGAGGTGTTATTCAGAGCATTATACGCTAGTGGAGAAGGATGGAGCTATGTTGTTGGGGTGGAAACACAGAAATCTGATATCAGCTTCAGCATGGCATTGATGAAAAAGCTGAGATAGAAAATAAAGTCGAGAACTGCATTTACTGTGTTTCTTTTATCACTTCTTTCATTATAGGGTTTCTGTTCCTTATATTTTGTTCATAGAAGAGGCGTTTGTAATTTGTAGTTTATACTACTAGCCGCGGTATACTGATTCTTTTATAATATGTTTAAGAACGCTCACTGTTTGGGTATAAACAGATATTGTACTTTTTTACCTTTAGTGCTTCACATACTGTACAAAACATGTGAATTCAAAAAATTTTCAACTCACTGGCTTACTTGTTCTGTCTGTTATGAATAGCATTGCTTTGAAACAGGATTATGGGAACAAATATCGCTTCAACTACGTTTAAGTATCAAATTTGTCACACTCAAGCAATGAGTACACTTGAAGCTCAAGGAGGTCTGAACCAATCTCAAAATTTCATTTCTAAGGTATTTGGGGCCTTTTGAAATGATGTCTAACGGAGAATGCAATCTAATTTCAGTGCAATAGTATGTCTTACAATGCAGATTATTCTTCAGGCCTAGAACAAGAGGATGCAAATGATTCTGGGTTATCTAGATGACCAAACATATTAAAGTAATGCTCTAACTTGCATGGAGCTCCTTCTCTGCCACTTAATTGGTATCCTCACTTGCTGATTGACTGTACAAAGAAATTGTGATTAAAGTAATACTGACCTCAATAATTGTTAAAGTTGGGTGGGAACTTGTGTCATATGGTTTGTGGTTTAATATAATTCATCAACAAATGGATGTTAACTTAATTTATTGCTTATTATTTTCTGTTTCACATGCAAAACAATGATGGCTCACAGAAGATCTCTGGAAATGCTCTGAAAGATCTTTACAAGTCATTTGCAACATAATACCCTATTGTTTCAATTGAAGATCCTTTTGACCAAGATGACTGGGAGCACTAAGCTATCTAGCGAGGTTGGGGACAAAGTACAAATTGTTGGTGATGATCTCTTAATTACCAAACCCAAGGTTAGCAAACAACCTACCTTCAAACTTGGTTGAACACATTCTTCTAGTTTATTCACTAAAATTCATGTTTTTTCTTTATGCAGAGGGTCCAGAAGGTCTCCTCAAGGAACACCCTAAGACAGGTCAATCAAAGTACAAATTGTTGATGATGATCGCTTAATTATATCTATATGTATATATATATATATATTTGGTGAACATTGAACAGGGTCAAATTAAGACAGGAGCTCCATGCAAGTTAGAGCATCTTGCTAAATATAATCAGGTTAGTGTTGATCATTTCCGCAGACGCCTTAGCTTCATTTTTTTAGCTGTGTACCTTAGTCTCAGGATTTTCTAAGCTATTAAACATTATAAATAAAAAGGTATTAGGTTTTCTATAGATCTATTATTTAATATGGTAGAGAGGTGAATAGGACAGACTAGAATAAAAAAAAAACAAAAATGTGAAGAGAAAGTAGAAAATCTTGTTAAGGAAGGTATATAAATGTTTATGTATATATGGTGTACTTAGTAGGTAAGTCCTTCTAGCTTGTATGATCCATGAAACCAATAACTATATATCATATATAAGTTTATTCATTGTTTCCAACTTCTCTGTCATAAGTCTTGTCTTATTTGCATACATTTTGAATTCTTATTATTACTTTGCAGCTTAGAAATTGATTTTGGGATA
Source organism: Chamaecrista fasciculata (assembly GCA_003254925.1). Lineage (NCBI taxonomy): Eukaryota > Viridiplantae > Streptophyta > Magnoliopsida > Fabales > Fabaceae > Chamaecrista > Chamaecrista fasciculata. The sequence goes on along the minus strand of QANZ01000177.1, from coordinate 19,201 downwards.
GGAAGCTAAAAATTATTCAAAGGTACATTCTCCTAAATTTATGTTTTATTGTAAATTGTAATTGTAACACTTGCTGTCTTGTTAGAATTTTTTAACATGTTCTGCATTCAAATACTACCATAGATACTTGGCTTATTGCATATAAATAACACTTGTTTCCACACTGGTTGATCAAATGAGGAGTACTGAAATGATGATCAAGAGATATTGAAGGAGCTTTCACAAACTAAGGTAGAGTTCTATCAAACCCAATCAAAATTCAACACTCTCTTTGTATTATTAGGTATCTTGTTCTTGTTTTGACTAAGTAATTGCATATATATTTTTGTTGATATTTTTATCCTCAAAATAAGCTAAGAGAAATTAAGTCATATTGAAGGGGGTTATTTGTTAATTTTAAAAGTCAAGGGATCTATTTAATTTCCAACTAACCTATAGTTGAAGGGGTCTATTGTGAAAGTTTAAGATAAACGTTTGAAACTAATTAATTACTATCAATAAGCATGCTCTAAATACCTTACTTTACCATAGAAAATAAAATATTACGACCAAACTTGAATTTGGGCTTGGCTGTGTAAGTATGACGTACATTTTACATATTGCATTCTACTGGAGATCATGTTTTTTCTGAGTTTTTCATTTCATTCATGCATGTTGAAGCTTTTTCATCTATAAAGGATAGACACTTAATTTTGAAGGTGTGTCACCGTGTCCGACATTTGTACGACATCCATAAGATACATTTTTTTTTTATAAGTTTCAGAATATAAAATCAATTTTTTGTGACTTTAACATGACAAACAATAAAAAATAATGACACATATAACATATTATAAATAGATGTTGTAATATTTAAAATTTTCATCAAATTTATGAATTTTAATGATTTATATTTATAAATATATGCCGTGTCGTGTTATATAACTTTAAGAATTTAGCGTGTTGATATTGCTCTGTTCATATCGTTTCATGTATCCCTGTTAATATTCATGGGTCATAAGAATTTAGCAACAGATTTTTGATTTCTGCCAACGTATTTGGCCGTTGCTAAACAACTTTTTTCTAGTAGTGATTTTAATATATAACATAAATAAAACTCATTGCTTTGTAACATTTTTATACTCTATTTTTATCCTCAAAATAAGCTAAGAGGAATAATTAATAATAATATATTCCTGAACTTTTTTGTACATGAAAAATAATTATTATATTATCTCAAGAAAACAACTACAAAGATATCTCAATGTTATATTAATATAACATGGATAATAGGGGGAGTGGGGGAGGTTGTGCAGACAACAATCCTTTATCATGATCCGCAAATTAAGGGCCTGGTTGACATTACCATCGTCTTAATTTCATCTCATTCAATCTTAATCTCATCTTAGGATTGGATGAACATTAATGGTTGGGTGTTTTTTGGAACCTCCATCTCATCTCATCTCATCCACATCATCATCCCATTCACAACATCATCTCATTTTCTCTTACAATTACTAATTTATCCCTACTTATACATTTATAATTACCTATACTTTAATACAAATAATAAAAAACAAAACTAGACAAAATAGTAATTTTACATCCCCTCATTTATTACACTTATAATTTTCTCTCTTTATCTATCATTTCACATCATTTTTTTATCTTTTCCACTCACACACTTTTTCTCTTTCTCTCTCACACACACACATACACCTCTCTCTCTCTCTTTCACACACCCCCCACACACTCTTATTTATATATATATATAGAATTTATATTAATTTAATTAAACAAAAAATTTACAATATTATTATTTTTTTAGTTGCAATATTCCTCATT
>QANZ01000177.1:0-12641 GCA_003254925.1 Chamaecrista fasciculata | reverse complement strand
TTTCTGAAATCGAAGTCAGGACTGCGATTTCTGAATCGCAGTCTTGACTACGATTTCACTGACACACACTGAAGCGTGTGTCAGTGAAATCGTAGTCTTGACTGCGATTTCACATTTTTAAAAAAAAATTAAAAAAAAAAAAAGATGGATGCCACGTGGTTTAGGTGATGTGGCTCTTTTTTTTTTATTATAAAAATAAAAAAAAACCTTATATTTGAAAAAAGGATTAATATCCTTAAACTTATCAAAGTTGAAAAAAAAAACAAGATTGTAACAATAATGAGAATATTATAAAATAATTGTAAGACTATTTTAACTAATCAAAATCGATATTTTTATATTGCTGTAAATCTTATAATTCTTAGGAATGTGATTCACAGGATTAAAATTATGAAGAATAAAAAATAATCTGTATACCAAACGACCCCTTAAACTTAAAGAATTAAAAGAGCACTTACCTTGTGCTATATATTATTATAAGATAAACTATTTGAAATTAATTAATTACTCACAATAAGCAGGCTCTAAATACCTTAAATGAAGTAATATATCATATCTTTGATTTGCGATAGTAAATATAATATTTTCAACGTGAATTTGGTTGTGTATCACTTTTTAGTTTTTACATATGGCATTCTATTGGCGATCATGTTTTTTCTGAGTTTCCCATTTTAATCATGCATGTTGATTGAAGCTTTTTCATCATTGCTCCCTCCATTATCCCCTGTCTAAATTCATCATTACCTTTAAACCTTATTGTGGAGTACTCGACAATATTGATGAATTGGAAGAATTATTTAATTTGCTGTATATAGTAATAGTACTCTCTGGTGATCTATTTTATCCAAACAAACAAATTGACAAAGTCAGTCATCATGATGATGAGGGAGCTAGCTTGCATTCTATACGCAAAAATACAAGTTAACTCCTTCCAAATACAGCTAACACCTTGATGAATTATTAAAATTGAATGGTCCATCTCCCCCACAAAATTCCCTTAAATAAAGTTCCACTAGTAAACCCTAAATCATCCATTTCTATATTTATAACAACATATTAATAATTTAGGCGAGTTACTAAATGAGTCCTAACTCCTTCCAAATACAGTTATGTAGGATATATAGTCTTTTTCATTCATATCTAACACAAAAAGAAAACATATCAACCACACTTACACTAGTATCTCTTTTAATTTTTTTTTTTTACTTCAAATTTATATGATGGTATAAAATACACACAAGCCAATAAACGGAAGGTGGAAACAATAGTTTAAGCTCTATTATAATTTGGTTATCAAACCTCGCAAAATATCCTTATTCAAATATGGTTTTGTTGAATTGCCAAAAAAAAAAAATTTATGGTTTAGTTGCAAATACCTCCTTTGAACTTTAAAACTTAGTAAATAACCTTTTAAAATCACGCAATTAATATTTNAGATTTGCTCAAAAAAAAAAAAAAAGGATAGAACTAGACTGCAGTTAAAAAAGAATATTTGCTGTTAGATAGGTTAGCAACTAAGTCATAATTGAAGGGGGTTATTTGTTAATTTTAAAAGTGAAGGGGGGCTATTTCAAATAAGCATGCTATAAATACCTTACCTTTTTTTTTTGGCCTGATATAAATACCTTACTTTGCCATAGTAAATAAAACCAAACTTGAATTTGGCTGCGTATAATGTATCACATTTTACACATTGCATTCTATTGGTGATCATGTTTTTTCTGAGTTTTCATTTCAATCATGCATGTTGAAGCTTTTTCATCTATGAAGTATGGAGATTTCATTTTGAAGGCATGTCACAGTGACGGATACGTACATGTCCGTGTCTGACACCCGTATGATACTCATACAACACATATAATTATAAGTTTCAAAATATAAAAATAATTTTTTGTGATTTTTACATGACAAACAATTGAAAATAATGACACATATGACATAAATTATAAATAGATATTGTAATGTTTAAAATTTTCATCAAAATTTATGAATTTTTAATGATTTGTATTTATATAAATATATATTGTGTCGTGTCATGTAACTTTAAGAATTTGACATGTCAGTGTGTCTGTGTCCATGTCGTGTCCCATATCCATGTCAATGTTCATGCTTCATAATTTTTCATCAATGCTCTCTCCATTACCTAGCCTTCATGCATGATTGGGTGACTTTACATTAATGGTATATTTGAAAAAGTATTAAACATTCTTAGAATTATCATTTTAACATTCATGAGAATATTATTTTATGATATTATAAAATCCATTAATGTAATATTCTCTCCATCATCCCCTACCTAATAGGGTGACCCATCAGCCAAGTAGTTAGTATTATTATAAATAGCAAGGCAAATCATTCAAAGGTTTTCAAAGTGAACAAAGCAAAGCAATATCAAACATTCATAAAATGTCTTCCTCTATATTTCAAACTTCAGAGACTATGCGTCCTACTGCAGATTTTAGTCCTAGTGTTTGGGGGTATCATTTCCTCACCTATGATTCTCCTCTCAAGGTATGTTATATATATCTATATATACACAATATGTATGTGTTTTTGTGAAGCTAATTATTATTCTTATCCGAAATTGAAACGAAAAAGTTGTTAATTATAGTGGAACTGGTATATACGTTTAATTTGTCGAGTTTTGTTAAAAATATTTTATTGAAAAAAATTTCATATTTCTCATTTTGAATAAATAACATTATGTGTTACTTGAGTCATATATGATATATCCATATCCATAGTTTCATTTAACATTAATTTTTCTCCATTTTTTTTTACGAAAAAAATGGATGGAAAAGAGCCAGGGACTAACAGTAGAATTTTTAGAAAATCAAGGGACCAAAGCAAAACTTTGAGTAAACTTAAGGGACCAAAATAAGGCTTTGGCCTAAATTTAACATGTGGACTACATTCTCCTAGCTTATTGCACTTTCATTTTTTAATTTACCTCGCAAGAATTTATATTTTGAAACTTCACTACTGCATATTTCTTGGATGCTATACTCTAGTTTTATATGTGTATATTATAGAGAAAAAAGAACATTGTTGATTTTGAATTTAAATTTGAATGCAGAATGAAGAACTGGAAATCCAACAACGTTTGCAACATTTGAAGAACCAAGTTCGAGAATTGCTACTCACCCAAACTAAGGATCCTTCACAAAAACTAAACTTGATCAACAATCTTAAACGTTTAGGTGTCTCTTATCACTTTGAAAACGATATTGAAGACATATTAAGCCATATGCACCACAATCCTCCTTCTTTTGAAGCCAAAGATCTCCACACCATGTCTCTTTGGTTTCGTTGGCTTAGACAACAAGGCTACAATGCATCTTCTGGTATATATGTATATATATTAGCTTCATTATTAATTAAGAGTAAATTAATAATTTGGTCCTTAAAAGATCATCGAGCTGACAACTCAGTCTATGAAAAATCAAAATATACAGTTTAGTCTCTGAAAGATTAAAATGGTATATTATGGACTAAATAATATACTGTTTTAATCTTTTGGGGACTAAAAAGCATACCATTTTGATCTTTCAAAAACTAAATTATACATTTTAATATTTAAGGAACTGAGTTGTCAGCTTGATCAATGATCTTTCGGGAACCAAATTGTTTGCTTACTCATTGATTAACCAATTATTGTTCAAATTTTGACCAACTGATTGAATGTGAGAAATGCAGATATATTTAACCAATTTAAAGATGAAAATGGTGATTTTAAGATATCATTGTGTGAGGATGTGGTTGGAATGCTAAGCTTATACGAGGCTACACATCTAGGCTTTCATGGAGAAGATGTTCTTGATGAAGCCATAAACTTCACAACCTATCATCTTGAGTTAAGGTTGAGTGAAATGAGCCCTAACCTTAAGAAAAAAGTAGTTCATGCCCTAAACTACCCTACACGAAAAGGTGTCCCTAGATTGGAGGCTAGATATTACATTCCAATGTATTCTGAAGAGGCTTCACAAAATGACCCTTTACTAGAATTGGCCATCCTTGACTTCAATGTTGTACAAGCACTTCACAAGCAGGAGCTAAACCATGCAACAGAGTATGTATATGGCCAAACTTTTTTAAAAGAACAAGAGTAAACAAACAATTCAGTCCTTGAAAGATTGAAATGTACAATTTGATCCCTGAAAGATCAAAATGGTATACAATTATTCTTTTTTATGGACTAAATAGTTTACCATTTTAGTTCATAAAAATGACTAATTAGTACACCTTTTTGATCTTTCAGCGATTGAGTTACGTTGTTAGCTCAGTGATTTTTCAAGGACCAAATTGTTAGTTTCCTCAAAGAACAAATCATATTCCTATATATATATAGGGCCATATATAAATAAAGCTTTTAAATTTATTTATATTTTGATATTGCAGGTGGTGGGAAAAATTAAACTTTGTGACAAAAGTGCGATATGCAAGAGATAGAATGGTTGAGGCCTATTTTTGGCCAATAGGTGTATATTTTGAGCCTCAATATGCCATCGGAAGAATGATAGTGGGAAAGTTAATAGCTGTTACTTCAGCCATTGATGATACCTATGATGCATACGGCAAACTTGAAGAACTTGAGCTATTCACAGAAGGAATTCGAAGGTTAAACAAGTTCAATATGCATGATGTTAATAATTCATTGTTATTGAGAAAGCTAATGTTACTTTATAATAAGTTTGATTTTCAGATGGGATGCTAGTCATTTGGATCCTCTTCCAGAATGTATGAAAGTGGCATTTCGTGCAGTGCTTGACTTGTTTAAAGAAATGGAGTTTCTGACAGCAGAGGATGGAAAATCATGCTTTGTACAATATGTTAAAGGAGCTGTAAGCTATTTTTGTTATTTTTTTATTTTTAACTACAACATGTATAAGTTCATCCCTAAAAATTATACGAATTGACAAGTTAATATTTTGAAAACAGATTTACAAATTTTTGTCGCTGAAAGTCGTGAATTCATATACTTTAGTCCTTGTGTCCCTAAAAATTGGATTAGACTGTTCAAGAGACTAAAGTGTATTTATCTTACGACTTTTAGAGATTAAAACAGAGACTAGTTAAACTTTTAAAAATTGAGTCAACTCATATTTTTCAGAGACCAACTTGTATGTTTTCTTTTGATTTTCTTTCTTCTAATATTACAAACATACAATACATACAAGTTTTCTCTGGACTTGATTTGTAGTATGCATGTAAGTTGGTTCCTATAATATATATATATACTTGATACTTGATTTCTAGTTTGCATGTAAGATGGTTCCTATAATATATATATATATATATATATATATATAGGCAAAAGTATTTTTGGTACCCCAAGTATGTGGTCATTTTCAGTGGTATCCCTAAAGTTTTATTTTGGTCAATTATGTAACCCCAAGTATGAGGTCAGTTTTAATTATATCATAAACATTTTTTTTTAGTCAATTTTACTCTCAATTTTGTCATTTTGTATTAATTATATCTCCTATCTTTTCTTTTTTGTGTTAATTGTACCCCAAATTGGGGGGCATTTGGAGTACAATTAACTCAAATGTGAAACATTGGGTGTATAACCGAAACTGACCTCATATTTTAAGGGTAAAATTGACCCAAAAAAAACTTTAAGGGTACAACTGAAAATGATCGCATATTTTGGGAGTATCAGTAGTACTTTTACCTATATATATATATATATATATATTGACACAACTCAAACTTCAAATTAAAGTCCAATTTACTCGTTAACTTTAGTCCTTGAAAGATCCTAAAAGGTGGTCATTTAGAGATATGATTGAGGGAATAAATTATGTACTCTATGACTTTTAAGGATTATATTAAAGTGTAAACTAAATCTTTTAAAAATTGAATTGTTAACTCGTATATACTTTTCAAAGATGATCAAGTTGTCTATTTAATCCAAATTCTTTTTTCTTATGTTATAAACTTACAATATATACAATAAGTTATAATTATCCTTACACTTGTTTTGATTTTTATGCTTGGCCTATTGCATGATATTATATTGGCAGTTTCAAAAACTAGCAGAAGCCTATTTGGTGGAAGCCAAGTGGTGCAACCAAGGCTATATTCCAAAATATGATGAGTACTTAGAAATTGGAATAGCAACATCATGCTACACTTTGCTTGAGGTAGCCTCCTTTCTTGGCCTCAAAGATTCTGCAACAAAAAAAGTGTTTGATTGGATTTCCAATCATCCCAAAATCGTGAGAGCTTCAGAAATTATTTGTAGAGTGACAGATGACCTGAGTTCTCATAAGGTACTATAATAATTTAGACAATTTGGTCCCGTATATTTTTTGTTGCATTTTTTTGTCTCATAGGGTCAGGTCCCAATTTGTTCCCATATCTTTTTATGTTATATGTTTGATCTCATATATGTGTCAGATCCCAATTTGGTTCAATACCTTTAGATCAGGTATAGAATTGGTGCATCTTTGGGTCAGGTAGAACTAAAGGTGGAACGTTTTGGCAAAGATATGAGACCAATTCTCTAACCTGGCAAAAGATATGACACCAAATTGGGACCTTTTGCAAAAATATGGGACCAAAAGTGCAATAAAAAAGGATACAGGACCAAATTGGGAACGGAGGAAAAGTTATGAGACCAAATTTATACTTTTACCATAAGAGATGACTTTTTCTGATCAGTGATGTTTAATTTCTGTATTGATGTAGTTTGAGAGGAAAAGAATGCATGTTGCATCTGCAGTGGAATGCTTGATGAATGAACATGGGATTTCAGAAGAGGAAGCATATAAGATATTACAGAAGGAATTGGAAAATGCATGGAAGGATATAAATGAAGAATGCATGAAGAAGAAGGAGGAAGAAAGTGTTCCAAAGGTGGTGCTTGATTGTGTAGTGAATTTCTCAAGTGTGATAGAGCTTGTATATGGAAAGTTTGAAGATAAATACACTGAAGCAGAACTGCTGAAAGATCATGTTACAGCTTTGGTTGTGGATCCTATAGGCAATTAAATAATAGAGTAAACTAACAATTTGGTCCTTAAAAGATCATTAAACTGACAACTCAGACTCTAAAAGATTGAAATACATGATTTAGTCGTTAAAATATCATAACGGTATACTAATTAGTCGTTTTTGTAAACTAAATAGTATACCGTATTAATCTTTCAGGAACTAAAAAGTATACCGTTTTGATCTTTCAGAGACTAAATGTGTATTTTAATTTTTTAGGGACTGAGTTGTTAATTCAATAATCTTTCAGGGACTAAATTATTAGTTTACTCTAAATTATAATTAGTGGAAAAATTAAAGTTGTTACTTTAATTATATTTTTTCTCACACAAATCATGATCAATGATAAATAAGTGTGATCCATGTGTAAGGTTGCCTTCTTTATTTTACTTTCTGGGTTTGTTGTGTACGGGTAAATTAATGAGCTTTTGACATATATATTAGTATTATGTAATGTGGACTTTATTACATGATAGTTTATTATCAATTGTTGGTGGTGTCAGTTTGTGTCAAATTAAATTGTTCACTTGTTGGTTTTTTTATTAAATTTCTCAGGCTAGAATGTATAAAATATTTTCCATATTTATTCTTAATGCATATTTTATATAATTATGAAAAATAATTAAAGATTTTTTTTATTTTTTATTTTGTACAAAAGATTTTTAAAATAATATAGTTTTTAATTTCATTTAAATGTAAGATTTCGATCGATTTTAAGTATACCAATAATTACAAAATAAAAATAAAAATGGGGTTTTCTGATAAAAATTTTATATAAATTTTTTTTTTTTGTACAAGATGAAAATTTAAAAAGTCTTTCTTAACTAATCTTCATAATTTTTAAAATATTTTTGTAGAACAAAAAGCAAATATCTGACACGAGAATTCATGGATATGGTCTCTAATATGATTTTCAATTATATTTTTTTGTTTGTTTTTCTATGTCTTATTTGTTGCTTTCATAGAGAAAGAAAGATCCGTATATTTATATACTAAGTTTTGCTTTAAAGATTTCAAAATCGAGATCTTTATAGAATGATTGAACTTTGAGATCTTTATATTCTTTTCCATCAAAAAGAATATATAGTTTTTAAAGTTGCAGCGAAAGGTTATTTAAAAACCGAATAAAAATATCATGATATTGAAAATATAGATCTCCTTCTAATCATATTTTTAGAGATATTAAAAATTATATTTTGACAAAGTTATTTTAACAATAGTAATCTAGTAAAGAAAATGATTTCATTTCATTTGTTTAGAAAAGTTATTTTAACAATAGTGATCTAGTAAAGAAAATGATTTCATGAAAAAGATGAAAATGCTAATTGAACATAAAATCTTATTTCTCAAAAGAAATGGGTCGGAGTTTATGTACATCAGTAAGAAAAATGTCTTCATGCAAAAAGAAGTTTTTCAAATCCTCATTCTCAAAAACATGTTCTACAAGCAAAATGTTTAGCAACGAAATAAGAATCTTAGTTGTTGGATTTTGTTGGTCAAATATTCGCTTATGTGGAAGTCCAATTGAGTTATGGGTTAACCCATTGGAATATGAACTGTTTTATTTAAATCCTATATATGATAGTTTGTTTTTTAGAGTTCTCCCATTCTCCTATAAATGAGAATGTTTCCTCATCATTCACGTTGTTGGCTCATTCCATGTGTTGGAGAGCGGACTCTCATATTGAGAGAACCTATATAGTAATATTTTTTTTCTCTCTCTTTGAGTTCTTCTTTTAAGATTATTTGTGGAAACATTACTCTACCTTTAGTGGATAGAGTCTTACCGTTTGGTGGAGTACGTTCGTTCTTGGAGTTCGTGATGAGCATATCAACGTTTGGAGATCGGTCTTAGTGAAACAGGGGCACTAGCAAGATAAAAAATATTAGCGATAGCGTCCAGGTTAGTAAGTTTCGCAGTGTGTTTTTAATACTTGCTTGGATTTATTATTATGGTTTGGGTTTCGGTCATTGGGTTAGGTCTCAATTTGAAATCATACATTGGTATCAGAGCCAGGTTATGCTAGCAAGTGTTATGTTCTCCAAGAATTTGTGGTTTCAAAAAGGTTGTAGGGATATAGTTATGCCTTTCCCAAAATTTGTTTTTACGTTTGTGATTAATACATGAGTTATTTATGTAAAGATGTTCTCTTATTCCCTAAAATGTTTTAGGGATAGATTATATATAAAATGCATATTATCTTTTGTATATGAAAAAGATAATCATGAATTTTTTGTTTCTTTAAAACTTAGGAACATGTGTAGGTTCCTCATGATTGTGTTCATGTTCTTGATTTGAACTTACGAATATGTCTAAATTTCCCAGTTTTAATATTTGTTGTTATCTCTAATTTAATCTTTGTAATAGTTCAAGAGTTTTAAAGATTGTGTTTAAGTATCATTTTTTGAGGTAAGATTTGTCAAATATGTTTTAATTAAAAATTTAATTTTTTTTTTAAATTTGTTAGTCAAAATGATAAGGAAAATAACCTAAGAGGGAGCTGAATTAGGTAAATAAAATTATTTTTAAATACTAAGTTTCCTTATGAAAAGGACTTTCAAAAAGTGAAGATTTTCTTATTAGTATAAGGATTCATTTAGAAAACTGTGATTTTAAACAATATCATATTGTCACAAGGAAATAGATGTTTTGCAAACCATTTCCTTTATGATAGGAGTATGCGAAAAAATTAAAAGACAATTTTCTAAGGAAGTATAAGGAAACATATATAAGGAAGTATATGCAGAAAGATAAAGAGATAAGGTAAGGAATAATTGCACCAGGAATTTATAGTGGCTCAAATAAAGGTAGCATTCTTATACCACATGAAATTCTCTTTATCCTACATTCACTCCTCAAGCACAAAGCAAAAGAGTTTTCACTATGTGGGCAAATTAAAACTAGCCAACTACAAGAATGACCAACCTATCCAAAAATTACTACAACTGGTTTTAATAAACTTTTATAGGTTACAACCCAAATCCCTTTAAGTCTCTAGATGTCTTATTCCTCACAAGGAACCACACATGAATCTCCTTACCTGACTTCAACCAAGGAGTTCACCTTCTTCTTTTTTTTCCGTAGAAAACCAAGGAGTCCACCTTCACTTCCTTAAATAATTACACAAATACGGGATAACCACACTTGGTTTTACAACATAAGTCAAACCCTTTAAGGATAGTCACACGGGTATCTAAATTCATTATACTGAACCTTACAAGGATCACCTCACTGATTTTACCACTCAAGGAACTACCTGACTTTCTAAAAGTCAAGATAACAGAGAACAATGAGTAGTGTCACGCTTGACATTCCGAAGAAAATGTCGCTTATGACTTTGAAAAAAAGAGTTGCCACCAAATTTTTAAGAAAAACTTGAAAAACTATTTTTATGAAAATGATTTTGAAAAATGGTGGATAAGGCAAAAATCGGTCTCGAACCAAAGACAGATTCGGGAGTCATTTGAGTCGCGGGGAAGATGTAAGGCACCCCACAACACCCATCCAAAAGGACGGTTACTCAAAAATAATTATACAAAAATTAAAATGGCCTTTAAAAATATTTTAATCATTTTTCATTTTTTTAAAAGAACACATGATAAAATACATATAGATCACAAAAGAGACAAAAAAAAAAACGGAAAAAGAAGATAAATAATAATAAGAAGATAAAGGCAAAACGTACAAGAAAAGAAACTGACTTCTTGATATGCTCCTAAATTTTGGCTCTTTAATGTATATACCTATAATTAGGAAAGAAAATAGTAATTTAAAATATCCACACTATGATATTTACTAGCAGGTTACATATTTACTTTCTTTTATTTTAAATAAATAAAAAACGAAAATTTGCTAAAAAGTCAAAATAACAAATGAATAAATAAAGTCCTTTAATTAACACATTCAACAAGTAGAAATTTCAGCACAAAAAATCAAGAAAGTGAGATATGATCTTTGTTACTTTTGAGATTGATTTTTAATTTTGGCCTCAGGATGCTTATTCACCTTCTGTACAAATCTTTATGAAAAGATAAAATTAATTACAAATCTGTCCTAAAACAAATGTCATTACCATAGAACAGTCTCAAAAGTGTGCAGAGAATTACGAAATAGTCCAAATTATGCAAAAACAAATGCAAAACAGTCCTTCAAACAGCAAGAAATTACAAAATAAACCTAAACATCATGTGAATAGCTTCGAAACGATCCAAAAACAAAAACCCTAAAAAGGTTCAACATTAATGAACATCATATATCCAAAAAAAACAAAAGATGAATTTAGATAGAGACACTAGTTCAACCAATTCCTTCAACCTCTCAACTTTCCTTTTCTCTCTTTCTCTGTTTTTTGTTTCAAAGCCAAAAGCCCCCCCTTTAAACAAACATTTGAACCTCTATTTATACACCTAGAGGCACTCTCTCAAACCTTCTCCCTATTTTCAAACGAAAACCTCTCTCCCAAACAGAAAGGAAACCGATTTTACATGATATAAGACCTTCCACTGCTTCCTCTGTTTCTCCAATCGCCAGTGTGCAGGCACCAAATCAAAGAAAGTGAAGGACTAAGCAAAGAAACTCGAAAATGGACTTGTAATATCACCATCATCACGTCATGGCTTTGTTTGTTGTTGATAACGCTGCTAATCACCTAAGAGTGAAATGTTGCAGGTCGCCATTAGCCTCTAGAGAAGCGAAATCATCAAAAACGTGAAAGAACTCATGCCTGAATCACTGACTCTGTGGCTTGCATATGTGATTTCCTCTTTTGCGTTTTTCTCTGAGGTCATGTGTTGTATCATTTAGGGTGAGGGTTTGGAGGAAATAGAAAGAGGAAGGTGTTGGAGATTGTGCCCTATGGCCAATCATTTTATAAATATGTTTTGAACATATTGATTAATTTATGGAGATAAATTAATGGTTATCATATTATTAGCATGTTTACTATGATAACAGTCCCTGATTAATTATGAGATAATTAATCTAAATCTGTCCCTGGTCGATTGTTTTCGTGGGAACGAAAATGAACTAAGACCAGCATGACCTCCGTGCATAGAGATGCTGGAACGAGAGTCATGGTGCAATTACGTAAGGGGTTACGAGTTGCTGGACATGACCCGGAGAGTCCTGCATGGGTTCAGTCAACAGCTTGCCTCTCCTGTAAGCCTGTCACGATGCCTTAGACCTGAGGTCATCATTATTCCGGCGTTGCAGTTGTTAGACTTTAGCTTAGTCTAACGTTGCCCGTAGCAGGGTAGCCATAAGGGCTAAGTACGGGTCTGGTTGATTGCCGTTCTGAGGAATGTGGATTGACCAAGATGGGATTTTGCCCCTCATTAACATGAGAGATATCTAACTGGCGCCCTCGATGAATCTGTCCAAGGAAATGCGTGGCCACGCTGGGAAATGGGACTTACTCAGGGAATCGAGAAAGTTGTGGTTTGGATTATGGATGACTTTCCTGTGCCTAATCCATGACCAAGATATCGTGTGACAATAGGGTCTATGACAAGGTGGTACTAAGGTTAAGTCGGTTTTGGTAAAAACGATAACTCACGTGTTTTGGGTAGTCGTGATGGCTTGCTAGAGTCCGCTCACAACTCGTAGGTCATGGGGATGGCCTGCTGCCAACTTCACGTGGGGCCTG